>CM038794.1:171686064-171871979 GCA_021764765.1 Vicia sativa
ACGAAAAACGCGCGCGTAAAGGGGCTTTGTCCTCGATTCAAATTTCTTAAACTTGTACCAACGGTTAATCCGTGGGTAAAACTTTTACCTACGGTTGCGTCCGTCACTATAGTACCTACATATTTGTAAAATCAAATACAAGCAATATAAATTACTTGTAAGACCATGGTTCGATTGCAATTGAGGTCCTGAGTACGATGGTACTCATTGTTTGATCCAATTTTACCTAAATAAGAAAACCCCAAATCGGAGTTTCAAACCCTAACCATGGTGGAATACGATCCCTGCACTCAAACTTGAATCAACCTATCCTATCCAGATAGCTTCGAAACAACATTATGAGCATGCATATATAATCAAAACATATTAAATATGCATGAAAATACGTAATCGAATTTGAAAAACATGTGTTTAACTAAATCGTGATTTCTGAATTCTAGATGCCTCGATTGCTTGTGAATGGTTGAAACTACTCAGAGAGCACCTGAAATTTTGGTATCAGATATGAGATGTCGAAGGTAATGTCACGACACTTATATCTGCCTAGAACACAGTTAAACATAACACACTATAACAGTGCAGAAAGCAATAAAAACACAGAGAGAGTTGTTAACCCAGTTCGGTTCTAACTAACCTACGTTTGGGGGCTTCCAAGTCAAGGATGAAGTTCACTATTAGTAGTACTAATTTGGAGCTAAACCTTCCCTGTTTACACCTCCTCACTTAATTAAACTACCCAATGACCCTTCTACCTAAGATACCACCCTTAGATATGAGAATCCTCCGCTCACTCCCTCAGGACCATAACCCGTGATACTAAAAACAACTAAAAACTGAAGATACTATTTAAAGACACACAATCATACTTGCTTCAAAGCTTATGGTGATAGAAACCTAACAACTTAAAAACTTCCTTCTCAAGTAACTAACAAGAGAGGCTCACAATTAACAACTAACAACCAAAACAATGAACAACCAAAAATTAAAAACTAAAACTCTCTAAACTAGAACGGCCAATAACAAAATAAGGATTTCAGCCCTTTAAATAGAGTAACAGCAACTAGGGTTGCTTTACTCACAAGTCTTCAGCGCCTCCTATCTTCTCTCCATGAAACCAGGATATAAAAACGCTAAAGATATTGCTGAAGACGTTTCACCAGCTTCCTTAATTGAAGCACACAATTAAAAACAAACTGACTTCCTAAAAATTCTACACTTTAGTCAGTTACACATGTCAAGATATCTGCTGTGACATCTGCTACTTCAATAAACTTCAAGATATTTTTAAGCAGAATGTTTTACCAAAATTGCTGCCAATCAATAGAACCAACAAACTCCCCTTTTGGCAAATTTTGGCTAAAACTTTTTTGGGGTGCAGGCCATATAATTAAAACTTCATTCACGTACATACATCAGAGCAGCATAGTAAAAACAGCATCACAATCAAAAATAGAGTTAGTAGTGGATAATTAACATAGATGTTACAACATCAGTTGGAACATTCAAAGAAGCAGTATTTTACTCCCCCTACACATAGCACACACAGATGCACAATTGACAGTTAAAAACTTTGCTCCCCCTGCACAGCAGCTTCTTCTTACATAGTATCTTCAGTGATACACAATCAACAATAAACATTTCAGCTTTTCCTGTCGGCAATTAACATCAGCTTCTTCTTAGCATGAGAAGCACACAATTCACATCACATAAATCACAGTGATCATAGTGAACCCAGCAGCAGTTCCTCCTTATCATTCTCTTCATATCAGCTGCTCACACATGGAAACACACACAAAACAAACACAACACTCATATGCACTCATAAACGCTCATAGCTGCAACAACTCATAACTGCTCCCCCTTAACTTAATGTCTAGTCACTCTAAACACTCATACTCTCCCCCTTTTAACCAAAAACTAGAAAATCAGTCAAATTCATAGGAGGATAACAAAAATAAATACTAGTTATAACTAAGTACTTAGGATCTAGTGTTAAGTACAACCCAAAAATTCAAAGCATGTCATGCACTAATGTGCTAAAAGTTACATGGAGAAGGGAGAAACAAAATGGAACAAATGGAAGCAAAATCAACATTTTCAGCTCAGCCAGTGCTCTGCAGAACTAGCACACTCTCCTCTTCCTCCACTTCCTACACTTCCTTCTTCTTCTGCTCCAGCTTCAGAAGAGATTTGAGTTCCTGAGTTGCTAGCTTCTTCCTCTAGTGCCTCTTCAGTAACACTTGTATCAGCATTCTTCTTCATCATTTGGATGGTCTCTTCAAGTTTTAGCTTCCTTGATGTGCTTATGCATATGGCCTCGTCCAATTCTCTGCAGGTTGCAGTGAGTTCAGCAATTACATCCCCTTTCTTTTTAGTTTTGAGTTCAGCACCAAAAGATGTTGAGACAATGTATGGGACATGTGCTCCAGCAAACAGCTTCTGGTGGAAAGCCAGAGGAGTAGCTCTTTTGCATTCAGCATCCAAAGTTGTAGATAGAATTCCAGGATGTTGATGCAGAATGATTCCACTTAGGAGAGTGGGGAAAGCTATAGGTAGCTTTGTCGTACAAGTGTCAGCATGCTTCAGAGTTTTATCATAAATATAAGTACCATAGTCAAATGGTATCTTCCTCCCAACTGCATAGATAAATTTGCCCAATCCCACTGATATGGTTGAGGTGTGGTTGGTTGGAACCCAGTTTGCTGCACCAATTCTATGTAAAATTGCATATTTCACACTCAATTTTCCAACAGATAGCTTCTCCTTCATTGGCCAATACTTGATTTTATTTGTAGTTATGGTTCTGCACAGCTGGTCATCAGTGAGTTCAATCTCACATCCTTCCTTCTCACTTCTTCCTAGATATTGATTTATGATAGCAGGTGAGAACTTTACACATTTTCCTCTAACATAAACTTTCTAAAACTCTTCACTTCTCTTGTCATCACTGTCTTCAGGTATGTTGACTATGAATTCCTTGATTAGGGAGCACTTTGATAATTTTGTGATTGTCTTCATTAGACCTACTTCAGAGATCAATTGCATTACTTCCTTGTGATCCATGGCATCCTTTCCTAACTCTCGCTCTAAGGCCAATCTCCTCTGATAGATGTATTTCCATCTTGCAGCAAATTTGATGGCATGGAATGATATGTTGTTAGTAGGAGCATCATGGAAATTGTCAGTGGTCCTCTGAACTATGGACTTCTTTGCTAGAGGGATGTATGGGACATCAATCTCGATATCATAATCAGATTCTGATCTCATTTTTCTCTTTTATGCTAATGGAGTCGCCTTGCTCCAAACTTTAGGAGGTTCATACATAACCTTCTTCTTGGCGGGTTTTGATGGAGTGTTGGAAGTAACAACCTTGCCTTTTCTTGACTTCAGTCTCTTTGTAATTCCAGGGTTTACATTTATGATAAGCTCATTATCAGACAGATTTCCTACATCTATGACATCATCAGCTGCATCTTTCTCAGTCCTCTGATCAGTTGAATTAATAAACTTTTCTTGAGGAGTCTTCTTTAGGGATGATGTTTCAATATCAGTTATGACTTCATCAAGAGGAGTTTCTTTTTCAAGATTCTCTTCAGAAGACTCTTCTTCCCTCACAGATGATTTGGTGTGCTCTTTTGGAGCAGCTTCACCAGGCATTTGATTAAGAGGGATTGTGATCCCTTCAACAGGTAACCCTACTTTTAGGGTATTGTAAACCATTATCCTTATGGTTATGTCTACATATCATCTATCTTGATTAATTTCATCATTAATAGGTGATTTAGATGCATTACCTCCAATTGGAACAAATGTATCCCTTGGTCTTCTTGTACGGCGAATGCGGAGCTTTTTAGGTCTTCCCTCCGAGCAAGGAATGATAGAGAGAGGAACAATGTCTAAGGCTTCTTTAGATGACACGTTGTTGTTGTTGTTGTTGCTTGATCGTGGTGCATTGTGATGAGACACTTTGATGGTATAGTGTGAAGGATTGATTCTCTGAGGGTTGTAGGTGAACAATTTGAGGTTTATAGGAATAGTATAGCGTGTGGTGTAACTGTGAGAAATTTGAACTTGGGTTGGCCTTTTTATATGTTGCGCCTTGTGTTGTAATACCGTTGAGTGATATTTTGAGAAAATAGGCCCATTGATGATGTTCCCACACACTTTTAATTGCTATAAATTCTTTAGCAAACAGACCCCTTGCTCTCTTCTTGAGTATTCATATACATCCCATCCTCTTGAGTGATAATTGACCAACTTCAATTCTGAAAAATTTTGGGCTAGATTCATAGTTTTTCTTTCAGCAGATTGACCATTAATTATGGTTAAGATATCTGATGTTATGACATTCATTGGGAAATTATGATCAGTTGACTTCTGATTATTCTTGTCCTTTAGGTAATCTTTGCTCATAACTTGTTTGACTTCCACACATGTGTTGTGATTTGCCTTCAGGGGAACCCATAAGTAGAAGTTGTCTTTGTTTCTTCTACCCTTCATCGTGACTTCGTCGTCTTTGTTTGTAATGATACATTCAGCATTTATGAAGTTCACATTAAATTCTTGATCACATAGTTGACTTATACTGATCAAATTGGAGGTCAATCCTTTGACAAACAATACTTCTTCAATGTTATGGAGCTTTGAGCTTTGTATCTTTCCCGTACCCTTGATTTTACTCTTCATTCCATATCCAAAGTTGACATTACCAGTTGGGTGATCCTGAAAAATCTTCCAATAAGCTTTGATCACCAGTCATATTCCTTGAGCATCCATTGTCAAAATACCAGTCTTCTGTGATCTTTTCTGTTGAAGACGTGTGAGCCAAGAAACATACAATATTTGTTTTGAGAATCCACTGTTTCCTTGGTTAAACTTGGGTCACATTTGATTTGTGTGAAGAGTTGGGTTAACCATACAGCTTGAAACAAAATGGCTTTATGTGACCATATCTTCCACAGTAATGACATCTCCAATGTATATGTCTTCTGTTAGGTTGTCTGTAATTGTTCATTCTGGAATGTTGAAACATTTGATTCGACATCTTGGATTCAGTCTGACTTTGAGTAGGTTCCATAGGATATTCCATTTTACCATTGTAACCTAATCCACTAGTGTCCACTGCTACCTTTCCAGCTTGAAGTATCTTGTCCAGTGTTTTAGATACACTGTTTAGCATTTTGACATTTTTGGTAATCTGATCAAGATCACATTTCAGAACAGTTACTTCACTTTCCAACCTCTTTATTATTTCCAGATGCTCTTTATTTATATCTTGTAGTTGGAGTATGAGCTTCTTCTGCTTCTCATTCTCCTAGTATACTTCAACACTTTTGATGCATAGTTCTTTGTATGTAGCAGCCAGTTCTTCGAAAGTCGGTTCTTCATCACTAGAAACTCCACCAAAAATATATGTATCATTCATAGCTGTTACATGTTTGGCTGATTCCTCTTGCACTTCATCCTCAGAGTCTTCATCTGACCGTAGAACATTTAAACTCTTGCCTTGTCTTTTGAGATAGTTGGTACAGTCCCATTTTATGTGTCTAAATCCTCCACATTCATAACACCTTAGCTCTCTGTCTTGAGCAGGTATTTCTTCAACTTCAGTCTTCTTCCCAGAGTTACTTGTTTTGTTGATGTCATGAGGGATGTTCCTGACATTTGATCTTGAGCTTCCCTCCATTATTTTCATTACTTAGTTAAATTGTCTTCCAAGATGAACTATGGTTTTTGTCATTCCTTCTTCAGTGTCAAGATTATATTCCTCATCTTTCTCCTTAGTGTTAGACTTGAAGGCTATGCTTTTAGACTTCTTCTCAGACCTCTCATTAATATTCAGCTCAAATGTTTAGAGTGAACCTAAGAGTTCATCCACTTTCATGTTGTTGATATCCTAAGCTTCTTCAATAGTTGTTACCTTCATATCAAATCTCTTAGGTAGAGATCTGAGCATCTTCCTTACCAAATTTTCTTCTAGAATTTTCTCACCCAAGGCACTGCATGCACCAGCAATTTCAAGAACATTTATATGGAATTCTTGATTACTTTCCTCTTTGTTCATTCTCAGGTTCTCAAACTTAGATGTGAGCAATTGTAGTTTTGACATTTTGACCTTGGAGGTTCTTTCATGAGTAGTTTTGAGTATTTCCCAAGCATCCTTGTCCACTTAACATGTATTGATTAATCTGAAGATGTTTCTGTCAACTCCGGCGAATATGCATTCAAAGCCTTTGAATTTGCAAGAGCTAGTTCATCATCTTCCTTTGACCAATTTTCTTCAGGTTTCAGCTCACCAGTAGGTTGATTATCAGCACCAACAATTATAGGATGTCTCCATCCTTTCAGAATAGCCTTCCAAGCCCTGTTGTCCAAGGACTTTATATAAGCTGCCATACGAGGCCTCCATAGATCATAGTTAGAGCCATCTAGGATGGGTGGTCTATTCAAATATATTGCCTCCTTGTCCATATTACTAGAAAGTATCTTCCCTGGATCTCACCCAGAGACATATCAAGATGCCTGCTCTGATACCAATTGAAATTCTAGTATCAGATATGAGATGTCGAGGGTAATGTCACGACACTTATATCTGCTTAGAACACAGTTAAACATAATAGACTATAACAGTGCAGAAAGCAATAAAAACACAGAGAGTAATTAACCCAGTTTGGTTCTAACTAACTTACGTCTGGGGGCTTCCAAGCCAGGGATGAAGTTCACTATTAGTAGTATTAATTCGTAACTAAACCTTATCTGTTTACACCTCCTCACTTAATCAAACTATCCAGTGACCCTTCTACCTAAGATACCATACTTAGATATGTGAATCCTCCCCTCATTCCCTCAGTACCACAACCTGTGATACTAAAACAACTAAAAACTGAAGATACTCTTCAAAGACACACAGTCACACTTGCTTCAAAGCTTATGGTGATTGAAAACTAACAACTTAAAAACTTCCTTCTCAAGTAACTAACAAGAGAGGCTCACAATTAACAACTAACAACCAAAACAATGAACAACCAAAAATTAAAAACTAAAACTCTCTAAATTAGAACGACCAACTACAAAATATTGATTGCAGCCCTTTAAATCGAGTAACAACAACTAGGGTTGCTTTACTCACAAGTCTTCAGCACCTTCTGTCTACTCTCCACGAAACTAGGATATTAAAACTCCAAAGATATTGTTAAAGATGTTTCACCAGCTTCCTTAATCGAAGCACACAATTAATAACAAACTAACTTCCTAAAAATTCTGCACTTTAGTCAGTTACTCATGATAGGACATATGCTGTGACATCTACTACTTCAGTAAACTTCAAGATATTTTTGAGCAGAATGTTTTACCAAAATTGCTGTCAATCAATAGAACCAACAACACCGATGAAGCTAATGGACACCTTTGTACGGCTTGAATTGATGGAATTATTGGTCTGCAAGTAACTTGGAAGTCACGGATTTTTGAGACTTGGTTAGGGTTCTTGAGGCTGCAAATTCGTCCATTTGTGATCTGAATGGTTTAGGTTTATATAGAAGAAGAATTAGGTCAAGTGATTGCAATCAAATATATGTTAATTGTGATGATTGAAAATTTGATCAAATCTTTCTATTTTTGGTTCAATTATGTTTCAATCACTTCCAATCACTTTCTTGATGTGTAAGATCCAATATTTGATTGATTTCTGATTACAAATCATGAATCGTGCGCCTCTTGATGTTTAACTTATATTTTCTTTGATTTATTTAGTATTTAATGCCTTGGCTCATATCTCTCAAATGAAGCATTTTTAGGCAAAGCTTGTGAGACACAAATTTGTAGAGAATTGAATTCCCTTCAAAATGAGCTATGTTGGGAAAAAATCCTAATGAAGTATGTGAAAGTTATGTCTGGTCAAAGTTATGTTGACTTTTTATCAAAAAACCCCAATTTAGAAACTTTAACTTTTGATCAATTCTTTGATTTTCTTGATGAATCACGATCAACCCTTGATCAAATGATGAATCTGACTTCAAACTCTTGATATTGACCAAAAATATGAAGTTTGACTGTATGTTGACCACAGTTGACTTTTTGTCCAATACAACTGATTTTCAACCTTCTAAGCAATTGATTGAGCAAACTTGGGCTATGAGGTTTGAAACTTGACATGGTCATACCTTGAGACATATGAGGAGGCATGATTCTCACTTGAGGCATTAGAACTTGATTTTGTCTTGAGGGAAGCAAAACCCTAGTTGTGGGTTGCTGCTTAGGAGAGGGTTCATCTGGTCACCCTTGAGGAACTCTTGAGTATGGAGATGTGTATTGACTTGAAAAATAGGAGGGAAAATTTTGGGGTGTAACAGAGATCTATGGACATATTGTACTATGAGGCATTTGAAAGACTTCACCTCGACCTAAAAGATCTAAAGTCCTTCAGAGGATGAGTAGTTTAATTAGATATATCGATGTGAGGATCACCTTTGGATAAAAATACAAAGTTAAGGAAATAAAGGTTAGGTATTTAGTTATCAATGCCTATTCTTCATATAATATGCTTATAGGGTGACCATCCTTAAACCGGTTGTACCTCGTCTTGTCTAATTTGTATTTGTGTATGAATTAATCGCTCCCCAATGAGCAGGGTAGGGGTTATCCAAGGAGGTCGAAAGATCGTCACAAAATGTTACACATAAAGCCTTAGTTTAAAGAGGATATGCACTCAATACGTAACGACCAGAAAGATAAGCTCAAGTATAAAGCCACCAACAAAATTCCACAAAGGTAAGTAAACCTCCTCCCTAAGTATTCAGGAGATATACCCCTTGAAGATGTCATAATAGATACCATTAGTTTTTCTTTAATATTTTTCTATTGTTTTATTTTTATGGTCGAGTAACGTATCTCTGCAAATTATAAAGAACAAGTTTCTTTATGGGTTGAAATTTTTTCCCTTTTTGCACTCTTACAAGGGGGATAGGGGTTTTAATGAGGCACATCACTTTTCATTATGCTAAAGTATGTATGTTTGGCTATCTATTTCTTTTCAGAAACTTAAGAGTGTAAGAGAATATTTCCCAATAAGGCAATCAATTGCTAGATCTTTAAGTGGGATATTTTCCGCCCAACAAGGCGATTAAATCACTGGATCCTTAAGTTGGATACTTGACACCTAATGAGGCAATCAATCGTTGTATCCTTAAGTGGGATACATGTCTCCCAATGAGGCGATCAATAGCTGGATCCTTAAGTGGTATCCTTGTCTTACAATGAGGCAATCAAACGGTTGGATCCTTAAGTGGGATCCTTGCCGCCTAATAAGGTGATCAAATTGCTAGATCCTCAAGTGGGATCCTTGCCACCTATCGAGGAGATCATCTCGTTGTACTTCCACCGGAAGACCCTTTCTTCCCATGATGCGAATATGAATGATGGACTTCCATATGAAGGTCCTTACCGCCCATCGAGGCGATCATCTCGCTAGACTTTCACTGAAAAATCATTGTTTCCTTGTGAGGAAAATATATTCAAAAGACATCATGGTGAATATCCTTGTTGCCTTAAGAGGCAAATAAAAACGTTGGACTTTATAGTGAAGATCATTGTCTCCTCTCTAGGAAATACAAATGTTGGACTTCCACCATAAGATCCTTATCGTCCTATAAGGAAAATACTAATGTTAGACTTTCCACCGAAGGATCCTTGCTTCCCTACAGGGTGAATACATCATTACAACAACATATAAGATTCTTTGATGCCTTATTAGGCTTCTCATTAAACATCAAATACTATGAAAAAACATACATGATACAACAAATTCAAGTCGCCCATAAAAATGCATGAATGAGTCTCCCTCGAAGGGGCTCTAGTCTAAAAGTCTCGCCTAAAGGACACGACTCAAGTCTAGCCCCGGAGACTTAACTTATAGCCTTGTTTGAGGGCTTGACAAAATTCCTACTCAAGAGGTCCAACGTCTCTCCTGAGGGTCTTATAGTCTCATTTGTCGGGTTATATATAACTTTGCATGAAGGACTAAGTCGCCTCAAACAGGCTTAATTAAAATCCTTGCCTAGGGGACTTAGAGTTTCCTCGGGCGGGATCCAACATAAAGTCTCACTTAAAGGACACATATATAAAGTATCTCCTTAGAGACTCGACTTAAAGTCTCACCTGAGGGACTCGACTATTAAGTCTCGCCTATGAGACTCAGCCATTAAGTCTCACTTAAGAGACTCAGCCATTAAGTATCACTTAAGAGACTCGACCATTAAGTCTTATTTAAGAGACTATAACATTAAGTATCGCTTAAGAGAGTCGACAAATAAGTCTCGCCTGATGTACTCGTCCTAAGTTATGTTTGATGGACTCGTTGTAATCCCTTATAAAGTAAATCCCACCTGAGATAGATCTGTATAATACGAGTCTTAAATATATGAGCACTCTTATTAATCACTTTTCTTTTTACTAAGTCTTCGTGCTTGAGGGACTATGTAGTGTTATATTTTATCTAGCTGTAATAAGGATTACCCCAAAAAAGCTAACATCCATATAAGGTATAGGATCCAACAAAAAAAGGTGAGCCCCTTAGGGTTATCACATGAGCACCCACGTGCTAGCACCCGCTATCGCAAAAGTAGTCTCCCACGGGTTAGAATTTGGTCGCTCATGGGCTAGCACCTGATAGCTCAATGAGGGAATAATGAAAAATAATAGACTCAGGTTAAGATACCTAGCCCAAAGAGCCAGTCAAAGGAGAACCACTTCCTCCATATTTCTAGGAAGAACAAGCCTTCCATTTCCCACATTCCTAGTTACTAAGTTAGGGAACAAATGACCATTAATCTACATCCCTAGGTCCAAGAGAGCCTTTATAAATACTTCTCCCTAAAGAAGAGGAAATGCAGACCCTAAGTGATTCACATTCTCTAAGTGATATAAATTCTCTACACCTAAAAGAGCACAATACTCACTATAGTTTTAACACAAGTCTGCATATAATTATATGCTTGCTATCAAATATCATCGATAATCATCGGAGCCTCATACCTCACATGAGTGGGTTTTCACACAGGGTTTCTCGCTGTCGTGGGAAATCCCTAACGACTATACCGTGTTATAAACCTACAAAGGCCTCTGAGTCTCCCTGCCATTGTAGGGGGACATGCATCCTTGTAGTTTTTGACTAGTACATCTCATATCCACTTTATTAATGTCTTTAATAGTTTATCCTTCCATGAATACCACATCACAACTTTTGATAAGCTTCTTACCTACATAATCTTGTAACCTATAACCAAACACATCTTGCCCATAGTCGATGAAGATACATTTTTTTGACTTTTCATCCAACTTTGATCTTTCATTCTTTGGAACATACACATAAGCCTTACAACCAAAGACTATTAAATGATCATACTTAACATTCTTTCCAATCCAAATTTTGTATGCAACTTCATTATTCAAAGTAACAATAGGAGTGAGATTAAGAATATGCATCTCCGTATAAAGTACCTCACCCCAATAATGATTAGACGATTTAGCTTAAAAAAGAATACACTTCACTATCTTAATTAGTGTTCGATTCATTCTCTCTACTAAAATATTTAACTGGAGAGTTTTAGGAGGAGTATTTTCATGTGTCATACCAACTCCTTTCAATAGGCATCAAAGGGGCCACACAAGAATCACTACCGTTGTTAGAAGAAAACATTTAAGTTTCTCATATGTCTCCCTTTTAACCAAAACATGGATTTATTTGAACTTTTCCAACAATTGATCTTTTGTCTTCAAGGTATATACTCATAATTTACTAGAACATTCATCAATGAAGGTAACAAAATAAAGTACACCACTAAAGAATTTTACCTTTAATAGACTACAAACATTAGAATGTACCAATTGAAGCAACTTTAACTTCATTTAGGGAGTATGTCTCTTGAAATATACTCTAGTCTTTTTACCAACAATATAATGAGAACACTTCTTCAAATTTGCATTCATTAATCCTAGAAGCACATAAATTTTTCCAAAACATTCAACCCCTTTACACTAATATGACTAAGTCTTCGATGACACAAATATGCTTCCATGTCAATATCATTCATATTGTCTTTTAAAAACCAAAACTTTTGTTCAATACATTTTAGAAAGTATCTCCTATCCAGCCACAATCATCAAGCATATACAACGAGATCAAATTAAAGCAAACATCTAGAACATGTTTGACACATCTAAGCAACAATTGTGTTCCCATGTTGTTTTCCAAGAAAAGATCACCAACACCAATTACATTAGATACATCTTCATTACCCATCTTCAACATTTAAAAAGTCACCATAATTTTAAGTTGTGAAGAACTTTTTCTTGATGTAACATGCAATGTAGCACTTTTTCAACCATCCACATACTCTCATCTAAAACAGGATTAACAAACTCATTATCATGGAGAATAACATATTCATCACTAGTAGCACTAGTATCACGATCATTATTAAGAATACCACATGTAGTCGATTTCAAAGAAATAACACCTCTAATAGTAGAATTTGTGGTAAAACTCAAAATGTCTCTCAAGCCCTTATAAAGATATAAGTACAAATAGTCCTAAAACTTCATCATCAGATTTGACACTCTTTCCAGACATTTGATTAAGGAGCCCTTGAACTTCACTCAAATGATATAAAATTGAAGTCATTCCTTATGCTTCAAACTTATGCAGATATTCAACAAGAACATTTTATCATTACTTGATCTAGAGGCACACAAGGACTATATGTTATTCCACAAAGTTTTTGCATGTGTCTCTATGGCAATATGATCATAAAAATTGTCTTGTACACATTGTTGAATAAAATCATATACATGCTAATGTTAAAACACTCTCATTATTCATCATACACAAAATTTGACTTTGTAAAATTACAATTCAGTAAATGTAATTTATTCATAATAGTAAGTATGTCATCTTGCCATTCCATAAATGATAATTAAAATCATTAAACAATACTATCTTCATATTTGTATTTGACTCTATTATTCAAACAAGTAAAATAGCCCTTAATCAAGAGCTCTGATGCAACTCAAATTGAAAATTAACACTCAATAATAGACTAATATGCCGCAAAAATAGAATTTCTCAAACTTATAAAAATCTATGAGGATCAACATCAAATATATGTCAGAAAATAGAACAATTAAAGACGCGCGAGAAAACACTGATATTTAAACGTGAAAAACTTTTATTTATAAGAGTAAAAAATCTAAGTTCGTCCAAACCAAAAAAAAAAAAAGTCAAACAAAAACACATAAAAATCTTAAAGTGGTGCACAAACTATTGCTAACAACAATCAAACTACAAAGCAAACTTAGTTTGCATAAAAGACATAAGAAACTAAAAAGTATTCAAAACTAAAGTTTGGATTTAAACGATCTAAACAGTTAAACAAAAGATACGGAGTTGCACACATACCTTACAAAAATGAGTCCAATCTAATAATTAAAGAATCTGAAGGCACTATTTTATTGAAGTTAATTGTAAGAAAACTAGAATTGATTTCTCTTTTATAAAATTGATTTTCACTATATACAATAATCCTAACACAAATGAATAAACGTATTTAAAAAAATCACATGAAAAAAAAAACTCAAACCCAATCAATTATAATCATCACATAATCACTATAATATTTGACTTTACTGATAACTATTTCTAAAATCACACAAATAAGTTATTAGAATTTAGACAATATAAATCTTTTATATTTAGTACAATTTTGTTGAATTACTTTATTCCACATATCTCCTGAATATTTATTTATGCAACATACAAACTTGGGTATTTAGTTATCGGAAGTTCGTATATATATAATGAATTTAATCAATAAACCAATTAAAGTAGCAAAGGTAGTCAAATGAGCGATTTGAATTGTGACCTTTAAAAAAAATATTAAAAAATTATCTCAATTTATAACTTGGATAAATATAAAAAGATAGACAACAAATCTCTTTTTTTTGGGTACAAGAGCCAGACAAATCTATTCGATAGAATGTTCTCTACATGTAATATCAAGAGAAAAAATAGATACAATGTTCTAGGTGATAAATAAGTATTTAAATGTAAAGAAAAATGCTGTCGAGTATTTTAAAAAAATAAATTAAAGTAAGACTAAGTTTTTTTAAAATATATGCATTTAATGCATTAAAAATTAAAATGATGATTGTGTGATAATTGTATTTAATGCATAGAAGAAGAGAACAATTAGATGCAGTGCTTTGTGTGATAACTGTATTTAAATTTAAATAACATAGTTAAATCCAATGTAAAGATGATGATCAGATTAAAACTTGAGCCATGTAAGTACGAATCTAAGTCAAACGATGATTATTTTTAATCCTACTTTGTATCAATGAGTCCACACCCATGCTTCAAAATAGTATTAATTAATACCTGTCAAAATCAAGAAAAATTTAATAATCCTAATATGGACGGAAGTTGACAGAGATTCCAGAGAGTTGGACTAGTAGTGTATGGATCGTCGTAAAAGTCAAATTTTGAAGCATAGCATCAAATTCAATGGTGACCTAGCCACGTGACATGAATTTCTTTTTATGTAATTCACATGAAAATATACTAAAAATATTTTACTTATTGTTTAAATAGGTACCCTAGGCCAGAATATATTAAAACTATAGTACAATAATTCGTGAAAAAAAGGTTAAATATACTAAAAATATTTTACTTATTGTTTACATGGGTCCCCGAGGCCATAAAAATTAAAATTATAGTACAATCATTCATAAAGAAAATGTTACATATAGCAAAAATGAATAAATAAATAAAGATAAAAAATCCCCTGTAAGAGATTCTATCAACAAAAAATCCTATTATTATTACTAGATATAGCTATCATTCCTGCCAATAATTTCTACAAATCAAAAGCAAAATTTGTCGGTATATTGGCCTTAAATTCTTCATAGTTGACCTGAGTAATATTAACTTTTAGGAGAATTATACAATAATAGAGTTTTCAATTAAGATATTTAATACTATTAATAAATTTAATGCCGCTGCATACTTAAAGTTAAGATTGAATCCAAGTTTTCTTATTAAAAAGAAAAAGATCATTATCATCTCAATCAAATATTTTGGAATTGAACTACTTAATTAAAAATATTAACTAAATTATTTAAAAATATTTTAGTTGTTAATTATAAATTAAATATATAGTATAAATACACTAGTTAACTTTTGTTTTGTGGAGGGTTGGTATGACTAAATGTGTAATAAATTTTAATGCATTATTACACATTTAATTAAAATAAGACTAATTGTAAATTCAAAAAATATAAATATTTATAGTTATTTGATGTTTGGTCAAGTTTTTAATTATATTATTCCTATGTTTGGTCGAATTTTTAATTACATTATTCCTTCCACTTTATTATTGCTAATTTTTTACTTTTTACACTTATTAAAAAAAAAGTAATAACTGTTATTACTTTTTAAATAAAACCTTCCACTAAAAAATTTCAATTTTTTACTAAAACAGGAAAGATTGCATATCAATTTTTTAATTATATTACCAATTTGTATATTAAGAATTTATTCAGCTTTGAATGCATTGATTTTGTATCAATTTTATTATTGTTATTACCTTTTTTTCGTATTAAAATGTTTCAACTATGAAGGCTAATTGCTGGGCCCTTATAATAAAACTAATTAATACGTGTATTGTTATTTTTGCAGTTATATAATAACATAAAAACCAAAGACACGGTTTATGATTGGTTCATCACCATTGGTTCTATTGAATGGTCATAGCTGGGAGGGTTTATATATAGAGATATTAAAGCTCTCTATTAAGCAATTACAACAACATAAAGTTTAGAACAATCAATATCGGTGGAGAAAGAGCTTCTCGTGACGGCGACGCTGGCGGTTGAAACTGCAACAACAACTACGATAATATTTAGCCACCACCTCCGGTAACAACAATGGGAAAAGGAAACGGAGAGATTAGTGATCCAAACAAGGTTCATGATGATTCTGTCGAAGTTCCAGAAACTGCTCATCAAATTAGCAGCGGTGAGAAACCTTGTACCTCGTACCTTAAACCTTGTATAATCTTTTGTCTCTTTGTTTTATGACGTTTAGTATTTATTTTATTTTTATTTTTTTCAAAGATTTACGTAGAACTTCATGAGATTTTTCGAGAACTCCCTTGTATATGGAGTTCAGAGGTCACGATTTCCAGCTGAAACATTTTAAGACATAGGGAGGGGAACGGTCATAATTTTCATTTCTCACGCACTTTCTTTTGTGAATTTTAAGACACGGGTCCTTTTTCTCTTCGGATACCGACAAAGTTTTATGAATTTTCAAAACTACCCTTTTGACTATAATGAATTTTGAGTATGATCAACCTGTTCTTTTTTATGTTTTGGTGCCTTTAGGTAAATGGTTCCTAATAATACGGAATTAATGTGATAAATTCTGATTAAAAATTGTTCTAGACGGTTAGCGTTGAAATTCTCCTTTAATAAATTATTTCTTATCATGATTATTTTGTCTTAAGTTTTGATTTTATTTTGTTTTGTTCTTTTTTTTTATTGAACGGATTTTACGTTCTTTTGGTTTGGGATTCATATTCACACCCCCTATAATATCGGTCTTTAATTTATTTGGGTTCATCTGGTTTTATATTACTATAATTTTGTTTTGTTTTGTGTTGTTCTGTTTTTGCAGATTCATGGCTTCAAGTGGCGTTTGTGCTGACCAATGGAGTCAACAGTGCTTTTGTCCTTGGATATTCTGGGACTGTCATGGTTCCATTGGGTTGGGTAGGGGGTGTAGTTGGTCTGATTCTTGCTGCGTTGGTATCACTTTATGCTAATGCTCTTATTGCTAATATCCATGAGTTAGGAGGGACACGACACATTAGATACAGAGATCTTGCTGGATATGTATACGGTAATGGCCAACAAAACCTTGCAACAAAAAGAAAACACTATTTCTTATGTTATTTTGCTGTTGCTTATGTTAATTTTCATTTTTCATTTCAGGTAAAAAGGCCTATAAACTCACTTGGGCTCTCCAGTATATCAATCTTTTTATGATCAATACTGGTTTCATTATTTTGGCTGGTTCAGCCTTGAAAGTAAGAGAAACTTGACTCTTCACCTCCTTTTGAATTTATAGGACTTGTGAAAACTGAGATCATATAAAACTAACACTTTTTTCTCCTTTTAATGTGTTGAAGGCTACTTATACCTTGTTTAGGGATGATGCTCAGCTGAAGCTTCCTTATTGTATTGCTATAGCTGGATTTGTGTGTACAATGTTTGCCATTAGTATTCCTCATCTTTCGGCTCTTGGAATTTGGTTGGCAGTTTCCACCGTCTTTGGCTTGATATACATTGCTGTAGCGTCTGTGCTATCAATTAAAGACGGTAATACCAAATGTTTGTGATTGAAAATTCATAGACATTGTTTGATCTGAGTTGAAACATTTCCAGAACTAACCTGCTGTAAATTATCAGGAATACAGTCACCACCTCGAGATTACACCATTCCACTTGAAGGGTCAAGTAGAATATATGAAACAATTGGGGCATCTGCTAACCTAGTGTTCGCATATAACACTGGCATGCTTCCTGAGATACAGGTTGGATAGAAGGCTTATCCACTTTCGTATCTTCTAAAGTTTCAAGTTGATATGAATATATGATTCTTTTTCATTTAACCGTAATATTAAACTGAATTTTATTTGGTCATGTAACTTGCAGGCAACAATTAAGCAGCCAGTCGTCAAGAACATGATGAAAGCCCTTTATTTTCAGTTTACCGTCGGAGTTATACCATTGTACCTTATAACCTTTTCAGGATATTGGGCTTATGGATCTTCCACACAAACCTATTTACTGAATAGTACAAAGGGTCCAATCTGGGTGAAAGCTTTCGCCAATATTTCAGCCTTCCTTCAATCCGTCATCGCACTGCATGTACATACATCTAAACTCGAACTTTTTCTACACTTATATGCTTTACGTAAACTGTCTGGTTTAATAACATGTGGTTTACTTTTGTCAGATATTTGCAAGTCCGATGTATGAGTATCTGGATACTAAAAACGGAATCAAAGGAAGCGCGTTGAATATTAAGAACTTGTCCTATAGAATTACTGTAAGAGGCGGATACTTGGTATTCAACACATTTGTGGCGGCTCTCCTGCCTTTTCTCGGAGATTTCATGAGCCTCACGGGAGCGATCAGCACATTTCCCCTTACATTTATTCTTGCAAACCATATGTACATGGTGGCAAAGAAGAACAAGTTAACAAGTTTACAGAAGCTCTGGCACTGGGCCAACATTGTTTTCTTTAGCATCATGTCTATTACAGCAACAGTCGCAGCATTACGGCTTATTTCTGTAGACTCCAAAACATACCATGTGTTTGCGGATATTTGATGAAACTTATTGCAGAAGTTAATAATGCCAAAATCTATGAATTGCATTTGTAGGACTTTATTGTAGAAGATAGTATGATTGGAAGAATCAATAAAAATATTTAATGTTGAACAAACCACTCTTAATATTAGTTATTTGTTGCATCAAATACACAGTTTTCCCACAAATTAAGCAAAGAAAAATGCATCATATTCTTTGAGTGTTTTTCAATTGCTTTCTGTTATTCATACAAGAAGAATTACCAATAGAAAATTGTGAAATGCAACATTGAATTTGTAGTAGCGCCGTGAAAATAGGGGCAAATATTACCATAGGTTCTTGTGGCAAATTTATAGATAAATAAGTGAATTATGAAATACTACAATATTACGGAATCAGAGATGTAGCAATAAATGGTACGGGAGAAATGAATTTAGTGAATAAAGAGAGGGATGACCTGATAACGGAACGGTGGTGGCGTCGACGTGGAGCGGAGGGTTGATCCAATCTCAAAACTTCTAACTGCGTGGAACTATGGAAGATAACCCAATCTCAAAACGTTTCCGTTTTGCTCCTGTCTTTAATGGAGCCCAAGTTACTTATCCGTATATAACTAGGAATTACAAATAGGGATGTTTGTCTCATTTAATTCATTTTTCTTGCAAAAGTTTGCAAATATAAATAGAGTGAGCTAGATTTTGTCGAGGGTGTTGTGAATAATTCATGTTTTAAGGGCGTTTTTGGTAATTATTAGGGTACTTTAGTATTTGTTATTTTACTGTTAGTATCGTATATCTTAATTCCTTAAGATTAGGATTAGGGTTTGTTTTTAGTTAGTTACTTTTTGGGCTTTTTAGTTGTGTATAAATAGGTGTTTGTATTTCATTAGTTTTTAATTCAATTCGATAAAACTCATTCCTTGTTTTTATTCTCTTTCTTATTTCCATCTTTATTCTCTTCTATCCTTGTGTCCTAACAAATTGGTATCTAGAGCTTCCGGTTTAGAATCCAGGGAAACAAGAATCGTGTTCACTGTGTGAGTTAATATCTAACGATATTTGCGCAAGGAAGAAGATGAACGGAAACAGCAACCTAAGCACCAAAGTTCCAGTCTTTGATGGCAAAAACTGGAATCGATGGATAATCCAGATGCGTGTGCTATTTGGAGCTCAAGATGTTCTAGAGCTTGTCACCGTTGGTTATATTCTAGTTGCAGAAGCTGCAACAGAAGAAGAGAAAGAGGCGCAGAGAAATAAAAGGAGGAGGGATCAGAAGGCGTTGTTCTATATCCATCAGTGTGTGGATGCGACTGTGTTTGAGAAGATTGCAGATTCTATGACGTCAAAGGGGGCGTGGGACACACTGGTCAGATGTTACGGTGGTGACGCATCAGTGAAGAAGGTGAAGCTTCAGTCCTTGAGAAAGCAATACGAAAATCTCAACATGAAGAATAGTGAAAAGGTTTCTGAGTATATCTCAAGAGTGATTCTGATCACTAATGAGATGAAGGCTTGTGGAGAAACTCTTTCTAAACAAGTGATCATAGAAAAGGTTCTGAGGTCACTTACCCCTCAGTTTGACTATATTGTTGTTGCAATTGAACATAACAAAGATTTGGAGACCATGAAAATTGAAGAGCTACAAAGCAGTCAAGAAGCACATGAATTGCTTGGTGTAACTCGAGAGGAAGTAGAGGCTCAAAGCTTCTTTTATCAAGAAGGACCAGAAGCAGAATAGACGTGGTGATAGATTCCAGAAGCCAGAAACTTCTGATTTTGATGAGAAGTATCAGAAGAGAAAGGACAGAAGGAAAGTTCAATGTTACTGTTGTAAGCAGTTTGGCCACTTTGCTAGAGATTGTAGGTCAAATAAAGAAAGAGAATCAGAAGAAGCCAAAATAGCTAGAGATGATTCAGATGATGAACCTGTGATATTGATGACTTATGAATCTGACAAGGAACCTGTGAGGTTATCATTTTCTTAATCTAAAGGGGATCAAGATTCTGAAGGAGTGTCTCTTTATGAGTCTGAGTCAGAAAATGAAGAAGAGTCAGAAGTTGAAACTTCTGAAGATGAGTCAGAAGTTGAAACTTCTGAAGAAGAGTCAGAAGTTGAAACTTCTGAAGAAGAGTCAGAAGATGAAACTTCTGAAGAACATCCAGAAAATGAATTTGTAGATTCTGAAGATGAGTCAGAATCTGAGGTTTCAGAAGAAGAATCAGAGTTAGAATCTCAAGGGGATTCTGCTTTTGATGATGAGTCAGAACACGAAGGTTCTGAAGATGAGTCAGAACACGAAGGTTCTGAAGATGTGTCAGAACATGAAGGTTCTGAAGAAGACTTAGAGTCAGAAGATGAAGAAGCTTCTGGAGACTCTAAGGATGAGTCAGATAGTGATGAAGGTTCTGAAGAAGAGTTAGAGTCAGAAGATGAAGAATCTTCTGGAGACTCTAAGGATGAGTCAGATAGCGAATTTGATTCTGGTCCAGATTCTGATGATGATCTAGAATCTGGTGGTGATCATGCTTTTGGAAGGGAAAACCCTGAAGTCATAGGTTCTAGAGGACAAGCTTCTGGAAGTGATCAAACTGATCATGCTTCTGGAAGGGAAAACTCTGAAGATGTAGGTTCTGGAGGACAAACTTCTGGAGGTGATCATACTTCTGGAAGGGAAAACTCTGAAGATGTGGGTTCTGGAGGATAAGCTTCTAAAGGTGATCAAAATTTTGGTGACTCTGAAGGTGGACCTTCTGAAGGAGGAACTTCTAAAGGTAGTCTAGCCTCTGACGTTGGTCATGATTCTGAAGGTGGAACTTCTGAAGCAAGAGCTTCTGAAGACGATCCAACTTTTGAAGGTGATGGCTCTGAACAAGGTCCAGAAGTAAACAAAGGTGGAACTTCTGGTGGAAGTTCTGAAGGTGATGGTTCTGGATACGGTCCAAAAGCTAACAAATGTGGAACTTCTGGTGGAAATAAAACTTCTGAAGAAAGTCCAGAAAGAGATATGGTTCCAGAATCAGAAGGAGATTCTGAACAAATAGGCACTGAAGATGCTCTCAAGAAGAAAGCATGGCTGAATGCCATGAAAGAAGAACTTGAGGCTTCAGAAGGAAACAAGACTTGGAAGTTTTCTGAAATTCTAAGGGATAAGAAAGCCATCAGCGTCAGATGGGCTTTTAAGGTGAGGTTTAAGCCAGATGGATCAGTTGGCAAGAACAAAGTAAGGGTAGTGGCCAGAGTTTTTATTCAGAAACCTGGACGAGACTATTTTGAGGTGTTTTCTCCTGTTGCGAGGCATGAAACAATTAGAACTTGGTTGCTGATGCATTTGGATGTGAAGTCATCATTTCTGAACGAACCATTACAAGAAGAGGTATATGTGTCACAACCTCATGGCTTCATGAAAAAGAATCAGGAAGGGATGGTGTATAAGTTACACAAAGCTTTGTATGGATTAAAGAAAGCACCCAGAGCTTGGACTCAGAAGATTGATTCATTTTCTAAGAAGCAATGGTTTCAGAAATGTGAGATGAAGTATGGTGTGTATGTGAAACATTCTAGAAGCAATATGACTTTAGTGTGTCTTTATGGTGATGACATATTACTTACGGGGAGTTGCGACCATAAGCAAGCTGCAGATGTTCTGATGAAGTCATATCCATAACTTCTGAGGGGAGTCAGAAATTGTGAGGTTCTGGAGCTGTCCAGAAGGTGGTTTTGGAGCTGTCCAGAAAGTAAGGTTCTAATGTTGTCAGTTTTTTATGGACATGAATTAAGGGATGGTGTTGTGAATAATTCATGTTCTAAGGGCGTTTTTGGTAATTATTAGGGTACTTTAGTATTTGTTATTTTACTATTAGTATCGTATATCTTAATTCCTTAAGATTAGGATTAGGGTTTGTTTTTAGTTAGTTACTTTGTGGGCTTTTAGTTGTGTATAAATAGGTGCTTGTATTTCATTAGTTTTCAATTCAATTCAATAAAACTCATTCCTTGTTTTTATCCTCTTTCTTATTTCCATCTTTATTCTCTTCTATCCTTGTGCCCTAACAGAGGGTGTGGGCTTAAAATATTGCGCCCCTGCAAAACATTGAGCGCACAACATTGCAAACTCGCTGACATTGTACATTTTAAGTTTAACATTGCAAATTTTCATGTTAATATTCGTTTCTGTAAAACAAGGGGTGAGACATGGAGGGGATATTATAGGGTGCATAAGTGCAAGGTTACCAATGGATGATTGGTCTTTCAACGTGAGTTTGTCAGGCAAGATTCCGTTTTTCTTTTTAGAGTTCAAGTTTTTAATGCAATTAGAGATGTTCTGGACTAACACCAATATATGATGGGTATTGCAAATGATTAAATGATCATACAGGAACATACTTGAAAAGGACCATTAGATGGGAACTAGATTTAAGTTACCAGACAAGAACTGGATTTATGTTACCAAACAAGAAATGGATATCAAAATTAGTTTCTAAATGGGAACTAGAAATGATTTGACTGACGGAAGGGAACTAACTACCAAACAAGAACTGGTTTTGATTCAACTATCAACCAATAACTGACTTTAAAATTTAGCTTTCAAACGAGAATTGACTTTGAAAATTAATAGTCAAAAAAGAACTGACTACTAGACTGGAACTGGATTTAAAAAAAGAGGGAACTGGGCTGAACTACTAAGTGGGAACTAATTTAGAATAAAACTTCCAGGCGGGAACTGAAGATTGTGACAACACGAAATTATATTGTTTATTCGGCTCAATTAACATATATTAATTCGTCATTTTTTATTATATTTATGTTATTTTATATTAGTATTACGCTGGTATTTTCCTTGTGTTGCAGTATTTAATTAAACAAGGCTTGTGCGAGAAAGGAAGTAAAACGGAATAGACATGAAATAAAAAAGGCTTAAAAAGGCTTAAAGTATAAAATAAAATATAAAGGCCCAAGAAACAAGCAAAGCCCATCAGCCTAGAAGAGGAGTTTGGCCCGCAAGAAAGTGTGATGAACCTCACACCCCCCACATGCATCATGCCGATCAGCACACCCCCACATGTCCCACTTGCTTTCTTGTTGCAAATGGCACGGGAGACTTCTTCTCATTCTTGTTGCGAACGGCACGTATTTGTTGCGAACGACAAGGTTTTCCATGTTGTTCCTATATTTTCTCACACGTTCAAGTCAAGCGAGATACCCGTTCAGTTCCTATATTTTCTCAAGGTTAGTTACAAATCAAACATTATAAAAGCAATCAGCACTCAAGTGAAAAGGTTCGGAAGTTTCTACACAGCAAACCATATTCATTTTGTTCAGAGTTTTTCCTTAGATTTTTAGGCAATTAGTTTTCCCACCGATCAAAGCTTTGGTTTTCCACACTAAAAAGTCATTGCACCACCTAGTTTCCTTCAATACCTTCAGATTTGTTAGGATTTTCTTTTCTTTTATTTTGATTGTAATATTCACTGTTCGTGATGGAATTTTGCCCACTCGAAGAGGATTGTTTGCTTGTACTACCAGTCCAAGAAATAGGCTGCTTTTATTTAATTTCAGGTTCCAATTTTTTATGCAATTTATTATTTATTTGTCTGGAAGCATGCATGGTTTAATTTACGATTTCGGTAATTATTTTGTGAATGCATTAAACGTTATGGCCAGCTAAATTTCGATTACCAATATGTAAAGTCATAAGAACCGAAGGGATTCGGTAATATTAGGCAATTAATATTTATAAAATTAAAATACCTTTTTCTGGTTTGGTTTCTAAAATTTATTTCAAATTGTTTTGTACGAGAGTAAAAACAAACAAAGGGTCAAATCAACAGAGCGAGAGTTTGAGATTTTAACCGGATAGTAGAAATTGAACATTGGTTTTAAAAAAAGCGAGAGCGCTTTATGGTTAATTAAATTCAAATTGTTTTCAAAAAATACTTTTAAGTCTTAATTGAAATAACGAGAGTGATCACTCAGGCTTAATAGTATAATCTGATTCAATAGAGCGAGAGTTTGAGATAGGATTTTTAAATAATTAGTATTTACTGAAATTAGTGTTTTAATATCTAAAAAACCCTGTCTATACATATTGAACCCGCGACGTCCGACTAATTACATGCCAGTATATTTCATTAATGTTTACTCAAAACCTTAGTTTATTTTACATTTACCCCTACATCCCAAATCAAACAATATTATTAGCTTTAACTTTACACAGTAGGCTTAGATAATGATAGGTCAATTTATAGTCTCTATGGGTTCGATATCTTTAAAAATACGTGATACGACTGTGCACCTTCAGTCAAGATATTCTTAGACTCTTAAAGTTGCGACCAAGTTTTTGTCGCCGTTGTCGGGGACTATTTAAGTCGATATCGTAACTCTATTGTTACGCATTATAGACTAAAGCACCAAAAAATATATTTCTCTTTTGTTGTATGCCAAGTACTCGCTCAAAAGGCGAAGAATTAGTGCCACCAATCGACGAGATCGAACGTTTCATTGGAGTCAGACATCGAGTCCTGGACTTTGAAAACTGTTTTACTCCTCCTCCTAAAACTTCTACTTCTTCTTCTGATCCCGAGCCAAAACCAAAAATGGTTGAACCAACATCACCCCGTCTTCTCAAGGATTACACAGTTCTGTCTCAAACGAAACCTCACAACAGCATTGTTGCCCCCGCTATCAACCGAAACGATTTTGAGTTGAAACCTTCGCTACTTTCAGTTGTTCAACAGAACCAGTTCTCTGGATTCCCTACGGACGACCCGAACATACATTTTTCAGTGTTTGTGCAATACGCAAACAC
Source organism: Vicia sativa (assembly GCA_021764765.1). Taxonomy (NCBI): domain Eukaryota; kingdom Viridiplantae; phylum Streptophyta; class Magnoliopsida; order Fabales; family Fabaceae; genus Vicia; species Vicia sativa. The sequence continues at coordinate 171,711,300 of CM038794.1, forward strand.
TGTAAAAGTGAATGGTGTTAACCCTGAGGTGATACGATTGCGGCTATTTCCTTTCTCTCTAAGAGACAGAGCTAGAGCATGGATCCAATCCCTACCTTCTAACGCAATCACCACATGGGATGAGTTGAAGAAGGTCTTCTTAGCAAGATATTTCCCACCTAGCAAAATCGTTGTGCTGAGAGCCAACATCAATAGATTCAAGCCGAAGGAAAGCGAATCACTTTTCGAGGCGTGAGAAAGATACAAAGACATGTTGAGACTCTTTGTAACACCCCAATTCTACCCAAAGTTTTATATACAAAATCAGAGTAATTTTAAAATTTCATAAATTAAATACTGAGGCGTTACACCATCAAAACAACTCACTTGAAAACAGTTTATTTTAAAGTATAAATTTCGGATACATAGCATCGAGAAAACATAAATTGATTCATAGAAATCAAAACATCTCCTTTATTAAACTTCCTCAACCAATAATATTTTCATAAAGTATGATTCTTCTTTACAAAAGGAAAGCAACAAAAGAACAACAACAATGACAACATAAGTATTCCCCATGCGTGTCGAGCGACAACCGACACGACTAACGACTATAAACTCCATCTTCATAACCACGTTACCAATATATAGGTAACGGCGAAACAAGTAAAGGGTGAGATACTCCAAAACATATAATTAAAGGCATGATAATATATATATATATATATATAGTTTCGGAATTATAAAGGGTATAGATTAATAAGTGTAATTCCAACACATAATCAAAACTCACTTACTTTACTCGTCATCCTAATGTGTATAGTCTACACTATATCACCATAACCTCATCGACATAAAAGGTCGCAACAACACATAACCCTCCGTCACCACGAAATCGTCACGAGCTAATACATCACTAATTAACACGGTAGTCTTAAACAACGACATTAAATAATGCTAGTAATATAAGCAACATAAACAAATCATCACAAATTGGCTAAAGCCCATCTTCGCTTTTGGCATAAAGCCCATATTCGCTTTTGGCATAAAGCCCATCATCACAACATCATCACAAACATCATCACATCATATATCATCGCAATTCAATATCATCCATCAATCAACAAAACCCAATGCCAAACAACTCAAACATAAACATAACCGACTCCATGAGACACGACTATGTTATGCATGTGGTACCCATCGCTTTGTCCGTAATTAGGGACACTTGGCATAAAGCCGATCTTCGCTCGGCATAAAAGCCATCATCGCTTGGCATAAAAGCCCTCTTCGCTTATGCAATGTATGTGACTCGACAATAAAACAACACAACACAAACACACCATCATCGCTCGTCAAAATTGGCATAAAGCCCACATCGCCATAATTTATCCAAAATAAGATAAATATATCATTGCATCATAATTGCATTATACAAACATCGCCAATAAATTCATCAAAAGTCATGCATTCACAAATCGGAAGCATTTATTAACAACATCAATTTAATCATCACTTCATCATGTATAAAAACATATATCATCGCATTGCATATCAACAAATATTCATTAATAAATACCCCGTCGCAGATCTTACTTTTATTCACACCGTAACATCATCAATTACTTCACTAAATTCCGAAAACGGAAAAATAGTCAAACACCTATAATCATCGCGAAAACCATTCCTAACAACCGGTATTAATCATAATTGTCAACGTCGAAAACGGATTGCCCTTACGTGCCTTAATTCTACTAAAACGCAATCCTATTCAATTTTACCGTAAATTGACTTATTTCGGGTCATCTCGCAAAAACTCGTAATTTCTAAAAATTAACTTCACCACTACGTTCTACACGTCAAACTTAGCTAGCACGTCAATTTTCGTTGAATTCGGAGCAACTTGCTCCGTCACCAAATTTACTGAAATCGGAAAATCGGAACATAATCGGGTTCTAAATTTAATCGGCTATCTTATCTCCTAATTATATTTTATGGGTATCAATTGTTACTAGGAGGAATTGGCATTTTAAAAAGAAACAGAATGCATTTCTACAGAGAATTATGCAGGAAAATTCCATCTGTAGAAAACAGAAAATCCACAAAACAGAAAACGGAAAAATGGGAATTTTGCTCTCCCTCCATGTCCCTAGGGGACGACCGTCCCTTCCCAAGGCAAGAGCTTGGAGGCGGGGGCCTCAAGCAAGGGGGTGACCGCCCCACACTTGGAGGTGGGCGACTCCCCCATGAGAAATCCTCCATGAATTTTCTTTATTCCCTGCGTTTTATATTTACTGTATATCATCTCTTTGGTTTTTCATATATGCTATTTATATTTTCTTTTCCATTTCCAACTTTCATTTCTATTTCCATTTATAAATCATACACTACACTACTAATAACATCACTCCATAATCTCTTCACCTAGTACAACTTCTCTAAATATTTTCTACAATCAACCAACTAAACCCTATAACCCAACTATCAAGTTTTTCTTCAATCCAAACTAATTCCACCAACCCTAACAACAAGAAATGGAAATCAAACCATCAAACACCCAACTCAAACCTCAACACCAATTTTCAACTCCTCTAAATATTTCAACAATCACCCAACAAAACTCATAAAATCAATCTATCAATTTTCCTCCCAATTCAAACTACAACCACCCAACATCTCTTATCACTAACTCACCATCTCTTATCATCAACACAACATATATACCTTCATTACAACATCAAAACATATTTCTACCATCAATTGAGAAGTTCAACAACAACAACAAAACACCAAAACAATGACAAACTATAAACTCCATGAATCAAAATACCAATTTTTCCTAAATCCTCAACATATCTATCAAACCCTAACTATATGGAAAGGAAAATCAAACCCCTTACCTCACAAGCTTGGATGATTCAAGGTGCTCCAACAAAACCCCAAAACCATGCTAGCTCTTGCTCCTCTTCTTCTTCTTTCCAAAACCCTCTCTTTTCTCTCTAGGTTTCTATTTTGGTTTTTGTGTTTACAATGGAAAGAAAAGGAAAAGAAATTGGTTTTTCTAACTTGTTTCCTACTAGTAAGCCAAGTCTCCATGTTTGGTTTTGGTATAATTGAATGGAAGGAAAATGAGGGGAAATGGTTCTTATAAATTATCACACTAATAATATTTACAAATATTATTAATTCAATCAATTAAAACAATTTCGGGGAATTAAATATCGGTCCGAATAATATTTTACCGAACCGAACAAAACGTCGTCAAATATATTAATAGATATACCGATTGATATAATTATTTTCGTCGCCAAAACAATCGCCAAACGATAATTCGAAAATATTAATATAATATAATATTAAATAAAACGGGCGTTACACTCTGCCCGCATCACGGTTTAGAAGAATGGTTGATCATTCACACCTTTTACAACGGTCTCTTGTACAACACAATATTGACAATAGACGTTGTTGGTGGTGGCGCACTGATGGATAAACTGTACAACGAATCCTACCAGCTTATCGAAAGCATGACTCAAAACCATTACCAATGGGGAAGCGATATGAATATTGTAGAGAAACCTCAGACGATATGCGGTATGTTTGAAGTGAGCAGTTTGGACCAAGTTAATGCTAAAGTTGAATCCCTTACCCAAAAGATAGAGAATCTAACCACAACTCCCGCAGCCACCGTGGCTGCAATAGCTCAAACTTGTGATCTATATGGACTTCAATCATGTCTTACTCCTGAATGTCCACTCCTGACAGGACTACCAGCTGATCAAGTGAACTATGTACAGGGAAACCCATATAGAAATACCTATAACCCTGGTTGGAAGAACCATCTGAACTTTTTGTATAAGAACAACAATGCACTGTATGCACCTTGACAAGCTCCTGCCACACCTCCAGGATATCAGAAACAACCTCGGTACGCTCTTAATGTTCCAAATGTTCCCAATGTCCCTAGGAAATCCAATCTTGAAATCACGATAGAACATTTCATAACCTCCCAAGCTCAAACGAACAAAGATGTTCTAAATCAAAACTTACATACTAATGAGTAAATTAAACAATTATCTAATAAAGTTGATGCTCTTGCCACTCATAATAAAATGTTAGAAACACAAATCTCTCAAGTGGCTCAACAGCAGGTGGCTATCGCTGCCCCAGCTGGCTCATTTCCTGAACAACCTCAACCCAATCCAAAGGGACACGCAAATGCTATTATCCTGAGAAGCGGAACAGATTTAGATGGACATGTCGATCCAAGAACTAATAGTTCAGCCATGCAACAAAATCCTGGTAAAGATACTAAGAAGAAGGATAAACCAGAGGAGAAGCAAAACCACAATAACGGTGAAGAGGCTGCGGAAAAGGAAGAACCATATATACCTCCGCCACCTTACAACCCACTTATTCCATATCCTCAAAGGCTCGCTAAAACCAAAAATGTAGGACAATTTAAGAAATTTTTCGATCTTCTGAAATAATTAAACATCACAATCTCATTCACATGAGCAATCACACAAATGCCCTCATATGCCAAATTCATTAAAGAAATTTTATCTAATAAGAAAAAGCTAGAGGATAATGAAACCGTTATGCTTACTGTTGAGTGTAGCGCGATAATTCAAAACAAAATACCTACTAAGCTTAAAGATCCCGGTAGTTTCTCTATACCCTGCGTAATAGGAAAGTTTGTTATAGACAAAGTGTTATGCGACCTAGGAGCCAGTATCAGTGTAATGACTTTATCCATATGCACAAGACTCGAAATGGGAGAATTAAGACCAACTAAAATGTTCGTTCAATTAACTTTGTCGAATGGATAGTATTCAGGTTTTTTATCTTGAGCCCCATTAACTTTGTCGAATTACATTTATCTACTCAAAAAACTTAATATTCTATTTTTTAACTCTATACTATTTCAATTTTTTTACATTGCTTCTGTAGGTAATTTCATTCTTCAATTAAAATCTCGACACACTCTCACTTCAATTTTACTGTTATTTAGGGGTGGCAAAGCGGGCGGTCCGCCCTATTTAGGGTCGCCCCGTTTAAGTCCATCCAAAAATGGGGCGGGGCGGACCAACTTAGGCGCCTGAGCTCAAAAATCAAGTTTGTCCCATTTATTAACGAGTTGGCGAGTTGGCGGACCGGTCAGCCAAATTTTCATTTTTGTATTTTACAATTTGATTTATTACATAATTTAGATTTTTTTTAATTTATTACCAAAGAGGTCGACAAAAGTATTTATTTAGCAACGATGATAACAATTACACAAAACCAACAATAATAACAATTATACTGAATAAAATACTGTAGTGCAAAAAATATAGTGCATAAAATATCAACATCATACTTTCTCACTCTTTACATCACATAGACTCTTATATTGATCGATTCTTTATTAGTTAAATCCTAAATTACACGTATACACAAATAAAAAATCATTCATTTTCTTAAAATCAACATCTATTTCTAAAGAAAATATTTAAGCTAATGTATTGACAACTTAAGAATTCTGCATGTTATACTATTGTTCTTTTATTTCAAGTTTTTTCAATCATCACATGTATTAAAAAGTTATGGAAAAAACGTTACAATTATAATTTAATTTATCTGTATAATAATTTATAATACAATTCAATCAATATAATTTTAACAAAAAAAGTGTTGTTTTAATAGTTAAAATTATTTTAATTCTAAGTAAAAAAATATAAAGTTTTAACAAAAAATTCGCAGACAAAATCGGCTCCACCCCGCTTTTTTAAGCGGGTTATGCGGGACAGACCAACTTAAAATACTGAGCCGAAAATTTCAATTCAATCCACTAAAAATAATGGGTCAAACGGGCTAACCAGACGGGCCCGATCTATTTTGCCACACCTACTCTTATTTTTTTTCATTAACTTAGAGAATTTTTTTCATTATATTTTAAGAACAACGTAAATCATTTTTTAATATCTTCCCTTATGATTACACAATTTTATTCATTTTTTAATATCTTCCCTTATGATTACACAATTTTATTTTTGTCATCAACATGCACAAATTTGTAGAAATATTTCGTCTGTTTGTTTGGTGTTTGGTAGCAATGCAACTATCTAATTTTTTATTTTTTTTTCATTTAAGAGTTTAGTGAGAGTAGTGTAATGTGAAATTGTATGAGGGATGTCTGATTGTATGAGGATGTCTGATTGAATGATTGTTTATAGTGAAATATTTAGTAATATTAGCAATTAAAAAATTAACTTTCAATATTTTTAGAACATATAAATTTAAAGTAAACTATTATAATTCATAAAAGCTTTTATGTATCGGGAGTTTGTTTGGTTTTTATAATAATTTATTTTGTAAATATTCTTAATATTTTCTATACAAAATATCTATTTTAGCCCCACTAAAAAATATTTTTAAATGTCACCTGTTCAAAGTGCGCTGCTACTTATTGTCTAAAAAGACTTAATGTGCAAGTTCTCTAGAGTGTGCTAAGCGCATAAGCTCTAGTCTATAATTTTTTTAGTACGCTAGGATGACGCTTATTCCGGCTTGAAATTTGTTATTTTTTTTCAAAAATACATCTTAAAGTCTTATTTGGTCTTTAATGCCTTGTATTTCAACCACGCAAAGAATCCTATAAAAATAAGATAAAAACAATCAATCAATATAATATTTCCACGAATAACTATTAAGCTATAATTTACATAAAAGTCAGGGTTTTAACATAAAAAGCAAAAGAACAAAACTAATAAATGCCACAAATACTACTAAAAATAACGATATTTTGACACTTATCAAATCTTCATACAAACCTTCAAAATATACATCTTTCCAATTAATATGACATAACTACCGTCTTAAACTTATATTTTTTTCGCAAACTCGAGGGTAGAACTCACACAATGAACATTCTCAACCCATAGATGAGATATGTATAATAAGATAAATTATAAGAATAAAAATAAAGTACACAAACGAACCCTAGGTAAATTAACACTGATTGTGGTTTTTCTTTTTTGCTATGTTCTTTATTGACTTGAGTTATGTATGATATGATTTGTTGTTAGGGTTGGATTTAAGTTATGGATTATTGTTGTTTGGAGTTTGTTTTGTGAGACTTGTTTAAGGTTGTGAACTTTGAATTATGAATGATGGGTTAAAAGGTGGAAGGTTGTAAGGATGATGGTGGCTATATTTTACATAGAGGAGGAAAGTCTTATTTATTTTTTTTCTTATTGCTTTACATTGTTTAAAGAGAAAAGATTGTATACGTTGGAATTATGTCATTGAGAGTTTTAATCATTTTTTAAAAGTGAAATTGGTTGACTTTTCAAACATGTTCCTTTTTTCTTTTTCTTTTTTCATTTTTTTAGTTTTATTTACTTTATTATTAGTATTATTAGAATAAAAATTTAAAATGGTGTAACAATTATGGTTTTGGGCTTTAATTTAATAATTGGATCTAAGCCCATTTATCTACAACACATGCACCCCTTACTTATTCATTACACCAATTTCACTTATTTTATTTTGTTCTTTTAATTTTTTTTAATTGATAATTAATTCAAGAATTTATTTAAATTATTAGTAATATAAATACATTACTAATAATTTAAATAAATTATTACTAATGTCTATTTTGGTTATCTTTTTATTGTATTTTGATAATATTTTGGATTATCTCATATATTAATTACAGACACCTTTTGTATTATTTATTACTATCTATTTATATATGTCTTTGTTCTATATGTCTTTGCAGTATATTTTGTTGTAAACGTCTTTGTATTCAATGCGAAACAACTTGTAAGAATATATACTGTCAACATAAGTGTTTCTAGTACTGTATGCACAAAAATCAAAAATATATTTCTGATTCCTAATCAAAGTTTAACAGAAAAACATGCGCATCAAAAATATATTTTCAGTTCTCAAGAAATATTTTTGGAAATGTATAGGATATTTCTTTAAGAACTGAATACTAGTTTGTGCTATTAGGCCCATAATGGCCGGACTCCGCTCATTCTGGGTGACTAAACTCGTTTTGCCACAAGCTATTTTATCATGCACCATCCCTTTTTAGGCTCGATATAAAATCATCCCAATCACTTTTGCTATAGATTTTAAGCTGGTAACTGCAGCTATTCAAATAAGGTGACATAGAGCATACCACAAGGGATATGGAAGTTACAATTAACAAGATGGTCATTTAGTTCCAAATCACTTTAGATTGTTGACTTCTCATCAATTATAACATGAGTTAGAGATTAATCATTGAGTTCATTTATTGAACATGATAATTAGATTGTATTGGATGGTCATGACATGATTCAACATAGATGTGAAACTTTTACATTAAAATTAGATTGTATTGATTGAAATTATAAAAGCAAGTAACAATAAAGATCTATTCATTCTGGAGCTGCAAAGGAAGGAGCATCATGTTGCTTAATAGTTTATTGCTGATTTCATGAATATGCAGAAGCCATATAGTTAGTACAAGTTGTTATATGACCCTTTTTGGATGAATAGTCATGGTTTGACATTATGTTTCCTACTTCATATGTTATCAATAAAAACAATAACTAGATCTATGATTTGTGTCTCCCTTTGAAAGATTTAAATGGATGAATAGTTGTGTTTGGTCATTGAAGTTGGTACTTGTAATCTTATAGTTTTGGTCTATTGGGGACTTAAAATTTGTGGTACATGTGGCTTTCATATATTTTTCAGATGAAGCAATTTTGTCTTGAATGGGAAGAATATTTTGAGAATATTCTCAATTTAGTTGTGAAATTTCAATTCTAGCTTTGGTTTTATACTTTTGTTTTGGGGTGCTTGTGGATGACTACATTTATAGATTTTTTTATAATCTAATACTCATTTATTTATTAAAGAAAAGTTTAAAATCTTTAAAAAATTTGATTTTTAATATGTGATTTTTAATTTGATTTTTTGACTAAACCAGCTTATTCTCATTCTTACAAAAGAATATTTCATAAGCCAGAAACACATTAGAATTGAGATTGAAACATTTTGTTTCACATTTTTCTTAAGGTTATTATTCCTATACATGTTTTTTGAAGGAACAAAACATCACTATCACCCTTGAACAGTTTCATATCAAGTGTTCACATTCATTACCTTGTTCTTTCCACTTTCCCTTTTCTCTTAACTCACTCTCCTCTCTTGTATCCAAACTTAGTAATACTCATCACTCTTGGATTTGCATCTTCAATGTCTCAAATTACTCTCATATCTCCAGCAACTCTCATAGCTATAACTGGCATGTACTATATCATATATATATCAATATCATCCAAATTCACAAATTATACACTTTTTTTCGATTCTCTTTCCTTGAGGAAAATCAAATGATCATAGATGATGAATTGATTGATATTGGTTTTTTATTTCAGGTAGGAGGAAGAAACTTGGTGAAATATCTGCTGCAACTGGAAGGTACAAATTGAGCTCACTTTCATTACAACCACATGTTAATTGGAATATTCAAAGGCATATTCCATGCTTTGGTTTCAATAAATCATCAAATTATTATTATTCATATGGTAAGAATAATATAAGTTTCATGGTGAATGCTTCTGATGGAGGAGCAATCTCTCTCCCTCATGGTTGGCCCCTTGAAAAGGTTTAGGATTTTCTTCATCTTAACTTACTTTTTCTTCTAATTATTATTATTTCATTTTTGACAAAATAAATATTCTTCTTTATTTTTACTCATACCCCCAAATTATCTTTCATGCAACCCAAAATATATCTCAATCCCAAAGGCCCAACCCAATATATCTCAATCTTAAAGGCCCAACTCATATTTTCTTTTTGTTTACTTGGTGATATTTTTTTGTTTTAATTTTTAAAAATGTGTTTATTTTAATTTATTGATAGATAATTTGGCCAGAAAATAGTTTAAAATAGTGGATTTGAAGTCTTAACCTTTTTAGTGATAGTTACTTGCAATTTTATTCTAAAATTACGAATAAATTTCAACAAATATTTAACGAACTTCTAGTGCTCATACCTCTCAGCACGAGCTCTGAATTACTCGCTTGTCCTAAATTATAAGTCACATCGCCACAAATATTTGTCCTAAATTATAAATCACTTTAAAATTTCAATACATGATTTATGACTTTTTGTCTAATATACTCTCTATTATTTATTTCTCTTTCTTCTTTCATTCTTTTGAGTATGTTTTCCAATATAATTATTGAAGGACATATTTGTAAAATCATACACTATTTCACTTTCTCATAAAATAATAATTAAATTTTTTAATTCTCGTGAAATGATCAAAATGTCATATAATTTGAGAGGGAAGAAGTATTAGAGATTAGTGCGAAAGGAAAAAAAATATTTTTATCATTGCGAAAGGAAAAAAAATATTTTTATGATTTGTGAGGCTAGAAGTCCTAATTGTTTTTAGTTATAATTATTTTGTAATTTTATTTTGTTCTAAATTATTTATAAATTTTATATTAACTTTTTTATCATTCTATTTTTGATATATTTAGCAAATATAATGTAATGAAATCATATTAAAATTTGTTACTATTTGAAATGAAAAATACACAAAATTTTCAAAGTCAAACTTTGACAAAAAGATAGCACTACCTTTCTTTCTCCACCTAACTAACTACAACTCAGTCCCTCTTTCTAGCTGGACCAGGATCCCTGCAGTCAGCAGAGAAGCCTAAATCTAAGCCATTGAGAAAATATCTTATGGTTATAGGAGTCACAAAGTTTCATGATATAAACATTTCAATTTTTTGTAGGGCTGAAATCATTCCAAGAATTATTTTTGACAGTAGGGAAGTAATTACAGATATGACTTTTTAAGCTTACAATGGAATTTGAACTGATTTGTGAATGGTCGCTTTTTTAATTTACTACTACTAAATACCTAATTTTAATTTAAATATGAAAAATCTTTTTTAATTTACTACTACTAAATACCTAATTTTAATTTAAATATGAAAAAAATAAGGTGATGTGCTGTAAAAAAAAAATTTATATTGTCAATTAATTACGATCATGAATTCTATTAAATTAGATTTTAATTTTTAAAAAAATTATATAATTTATTGAAGTGATATATTTTTATTTTACACGTCAGTGCATAACTCTTTAAATATATTATTTATTTAAGAATTTTTAATTTTTTAATAATAAAAAATAGAACAAGTAAATTTGCAGAAAATAATAAAACTATTATAAAGATACCATTTAGGGGTTTTGGCAAACTCTCTTTGATTATTCTTGTTATGAAAATAAAATTAATTATTATTTCTTCTTTTTTTTATTACTAATTATTATTTCTTATTTAATAACTAATGTATATAATTTATATATTGACTGAATACATTAAGTGAATAAAAAAGAAAAAAGACAATTTATAATATTAAGAATATAAGTGCATTTTATTCCATATAACCTTTTTATGTTTGTCTATAAAATATTTTGACTGTACAATGTCTATTACTTAAAAAGAATACATCTTTATTATTTGAATTTAATATTATTATCATTATTAAGAAAAATTCACTGTATAAAAAATCTTAGCTGTTAATGAGTTGTGTCATATTCCAAAAAGTATCTTTATTAATTTTAGTGAGTTCTTGGATTCAATTCATTTAAATTTACTTTTTTATAATAAAAATCTTAACACAAACTATTAAAAAAAAGTCATTTTTTTTCTAAGCTAGGTTTATTTTGTTAGGCATATTTCAATTTTCAAATTACCTCTTATATTTAATTTCTGTAAAAAAAAATTCTAAAATTAATAAAAAAATTTACCTAAATTATTTAAATACAATAATAGACCTAATTTATTCACCAAAAATTCCTCTCTTTCTCTCTCAAATTGATTGCAGCAAACACAACAAACACATAACGCAAGCATTTTTCTCTAACCATCATCATCATCAAAAAAAAAAAACAAGCTTTTCCTTAATTCGACGCAGACCCACGAATCTCCTGGTTGTTGTGTTCCTTTCCCATTCCTTAATTTCCCCAAACCCAAGCCATGGATTCCCAGATCCATGGCTTGCACCGTTAAACCCAATTCCCTTTTCCGTTTTGTTCGACCCATTTCAATGCTCAGATCCATTTAAACAATTCACATCAAAAAAGCCATCTCTCTAATCTAACCATGAAATTGTCACAGGTTTCTGACGATGAAAAGGGTTCGAAAATCAAGGGTTCAAGCCGTTTCTTCACAATAGGTCTTGTAGCAGCATGGTACTCTTCCAACATTGGTGTTCTTCTATTGAACAAGTACTTGCTCAGCAATTATGGCTTCAAGTATCCTATTTTCCTCACCATGTGTCACATGACAGCGTGTTCTTTGTTTAGCTATGTTGCTATAGCTTGGTTGAAGATTGTTCCTATGCAAACGATTCGATCCAGGGTTCAGTTCTTCAAGATCTCGGCTTTGAGTCTGATTTTCTGTGTTTCTGTTGTGTTTGGGAACATTTCTCTTCGTTATCTGCCTGTGTCTTTTAATCAGGCTATTGGTGCTACTACGCCTTTTTTTACTGCCATTTTTGCTTATATTATGACTTTTAAGAGAGAGGCTTGGCTCACTTATTTCACCCTTGTTCCTGTTGTTACTGGTGTTGTCATTGCTAGTGGGGTATGTAACTTTTCTATCACCCTTGTTTTTATTTCTGCAATTTTGATTGTTATGCATTGTTGATTGGAATTGTGTGAATTATGATCTGAGACATGTTTTTTGGGTGTTGACTTTTTTTTAAAAGATTTGATCATCATATGTTGTCTAGTTTAGGTTTGTTTTCTGTTGTGATTTCAGAAGCTCACATGAGATGTTGTGTTGAATTGGAAAGTTATTAGTTCTTCTTTTAGGCCATTCTTTGTGTTCAGTTGACTTATTTTGTGTTTGGAATTTCTGGATATTGATTGTTTCTTCTTCCTCTATTTGATCCTAGGGTGAACCGAGTTTCCATTTATTTGGATTCATTGTATGTGTTGCGGCCACAGCTGCAAGAGCCCTAAAATCGGTACTACAAGGAATTTTGCTGTCTTCGGAAGGGTAAGGATTGAGAAACATATCTGTTATCTCAACTTTTTTTGTGGTTTTCGAGTTGTATATTTGAATTGGACTGATATCCTTCTTGTGTGTATCAGAGAGAAGCTGAATTCGATGAACCTTCTCCTATACATGGCTCCAATGGCTGTAGTTTTCCTTCTCCCCGCCACACTTATAATGGAAGAAAATGTGGTTGGCATCACATTGGCTCTTGCTAGAGATGATGTCAAGATAATTTGGTATCTGCTATTTAACTCGGCTCTTGCGTATTTTGTCAACCTGACCAATTTTTTGGTCACGAAACACACTAGTGCTCTGACCCTTCAGGTAAGACTCCATTATTAAATTAGTTGTTATACATCATTCGAAACCATTAAGATGGACTTAGAAGTCAATAGTTTGGCAATAGACATAATCTATGATAGAACATTATTGTTGTCTTTGATTCATATAGTCGATTCCACCAAGTAAGATAAGATTTGTTATTGTTGTTGTTCTCTTTGTTATCTCTCTTTGTTTTTCTCATCTGTTGGTAGTTGAGACGGTAGTTGAGACATCAGATTTTGGTTGTTGTCAAATGCTCTTATCTTCAAATCACAATATTAGCATGGTCTTGGTCCTCTTTATTGTTCAGTTAACTTGTGCCTTATTCTTTTAGTTTGATTAGTATTATATAGTTTATGCATGAAGTGATTTTTTTCAATGATTTCTGGTTTTATGCATGAAGTTTTCTAAATTGATGTTTTAACTAATCTTGGTTTAATTTTACAGGTACTAGGGAATGCTAAAGGTGCTGTAGCAGTAGTTGTTTCGATTCTAATATTTAAAAACCCAGTTTCAGTCACTGGAATGATGGGTTACGCGCTCACCGTCTTTGGAGTAATACTTTACAGCGAAGCCAAAAAGCGAACAAAGTGATAGTCAGTTCATCATTCTTGGGAAGTCGGAAGTCAGAACAGAACTTATAATATTTTGTTTTAGTTACTGCACAGACAACCTCACTTCCTTAGGTGAATTTGTTTAGCATTCTAGTGACTAGAATCAGAATCTTTTACTCTAATATACAATTTTTTTGCCCCACATAGAAAGTTCTTTGAATTATAGCAATGCTGCAAAAACAGCTCACACTCTCACAGTATAAAAGTTGCAATAAGCGATGTTTCTCCTTACCTGTGTATCAGGATAATTGAGTAATGTCTTTTTGTCGTATATTCTTTGAAGAAAGAGTTGTAAAATTGGATAATGACTCATGTTCCAACTCTACCTTTTTTTAGTTAATCATAAAATTCATATTTTTGCCCATTGTCCAATTTCTGTTCGTATGATTTATGTCTTGATTTTAAACTTAAGAATAATAAAATCGAGCTCAAAATACATAATTAACAAAACAAAGTTTTCTTATCCAGCTATCCTTGAGAGTTTCTCCTAGTTTAATTACATGTGCCTGCAAGCTCAAATTGTTGCAACCATGTCTAGCACCGTAAAAAAAACGAATTCCAACTTATTATGTTTGAACGATTCCAGGACTCTGCAGACTATTCTCTGAAGGCTGTGTATCAGGGTTACATTTGTTTTTTCGACTTAATGACAAACTAAGAGTGGTCAAATCTGGATCGGATTGATGCTTGTTCCAAGCTACATCAAAATGCTGGCCTTTGCTTCTAGGTACACAAGGAACATATTGAATCAGAGAATGAATAACATTATTTGTTGAAATTTTTCCAAAAATAAAGTCTTACTCTTTAAGTAGGAGCAGTATATGAGATATATTTGCTCTTATCTCTTCCCGGGCTGTTCTCAGTGCTGCCTCCTTATACACAAGAGCAAGCTTGTCTATTGTTCTGAAATCAAATTATGTGTTCTAGATGAAATTAGATCAACCACGAAAATACGAAATCAAGTGTAAAAAATGTTGATATCCCCATAGCAAGGAGTCAGTCACATAATCGATTCGGAAACCTCGATTTATTGCTATCACTTCATAGTTCTCTAAATTACAAATTTTGAAGAAAACTGATGCAGAAAATGCTCAACTTAAATGTACTCTTTATATGATATGATGTGAACTGTGAGCATGAATGAGTAACTTAATGTCTATTTGGTATATGGCATTTACTCCCACAATACAGCGTCCCAATGTCATATTAACAAGGAAATTCAGAAGCTAACATTTGTAGCTTCGGTCCAGACATGCGTAAATTGGTTTTCAAAAGCTATACCAAACACACGCTAAATAACTACTGGAGGAAATTCAGAAGTTAACATCTGGAGCTTCGGTACAAATGTTTGTATATTGGTTTTCAAAAGCTATACCAAAGACTCGCTAAGTAACTAGTACAGGAGGAAAATTCATTCATAAGGCATCACTCACTTCCCTAGAGACGGATATCAAATTATCACCATTGAAAATTAGTACAAATATTATTCCTAAATGGAATAAATATCAAACACGAATTTCAAATCGTGTTTTCGTAGTCTCTTAATCATCATTTTAATAACTTATACTCTATTTTTGTGAATATTTTAAAATAAAGACTTCATATCATAGCATGATGGAAGAAAAAAAGCCATCTTGAGATTAAGTCTATAAATTTACATCAGACTAACTTTGTGATCCTTTTTCTTTGAAAAGATAAACACAAAAATGACCATTGACATAAGTAACAACTGCTACCAAAGTTAATCGAGAAGTGATATCCTGAATCTCAGACTACTTAACACCACATTTATTTGAAATAAAAATTTCCTGAGGTATTGGCTTAATTTACCTTGCAACATAAGGTGAGTTCCTAATCCATGTCACTCTCAAAACCTCGTAAGTACACTTCATAACCTGCAGAATAACAGTATATCGGAGTTGATCAGAATTATTCTTTTGCATCAAAAAATTAAAAAAAAAACAAAATTGAATACATATATATCAATGTCAAAGTCGCATAAAGAGAAATGAAAGATAGTGCTGAAACTCTGTTGAAGTTAAAACAATAGCAAGTATTTTAAATATGGATCTAACTCATTCAACAAAAGATTTTGGTCAGTACTTACAAAAATAAAGTTTAATCAAAATCAAAAGGCTAACTTTCAAAAGTGATCTCCAAACTTCAGATTAGTAAGCTGACAAGCTTTAAAAGCTTTACCATATGTAAAGATGCTTACCAAACTAACAGTATCATCATCATCTGCATGCATCCACTGAAAAAATAATGGAAAAATGCGCCTGAAGTGGGCTAAAAGCACAACACCAACTCCATTAAATAGTGACTCAACAGATTTAAGCCATGCAATGCGGCGCTCTTTGTTTCTTGGTTGACGCTCCAAGTGACTTAACATCTCATTCAACATCCTTTCAAACCTACTCAAGACATCTATAAATTAAATTCGATACAAGATATGCCAAAATTAGTAACATTGAAGGTTCATCATCATCATCATCATCCAATTGAAAGGCATGTATGCCAATCTGCTAAAAACCTAAAAGTTAAAACTCAAATGTAGCCCATTGTTACAGAACCTGAGATATTGATGGACACTTTCTAACATCCATGGGTATGGTTTTGAAATACCCATTTTTTTACTAAAGGAAAAGAGAGAAAATTTATTTGATTACAAGAACTTTGAGGATCGGCAGTCTTTCTACCCTAAGGGCTCATTTCTCTAAAATTATATGATATCACTGTCTCACCCCTCTTATTACTCACAGGAACATGCCTTTTTTATCTAATTATCCCATCCTCCAACTAACTATCTCTAACTCCCTCCCTCTCTCAAGTTTTTAATGATAATTTTCACCTGCAGCACCATATTCCCAATCTGCCCATATCAGTCAGTATATCTATTTACTCTGCACTCAATGAGATCAAAGCTCACCTAACTGAACATAATATAACAACAACAATGGTCAAAGTTTTTTCCACTTCGTGATGTCTTCTACAGCCTACACGGACCAAACCACATTAAAATGTCCTATCATGAACTGAATCTACAGATCGATCATTAAAATTTAAAACTACATGCTTACTCCTATCAGTTTCCTTTGATCTCCATCTTCCTCTAGTTATTTGATTATTCTCCATTTAGTGTAAACAAACATTATCAGCTAATTCAGCTCTCTTGAACAAGTAAGCATAATACCGATGTTTGTAAATAGTAACATAATTTGTGCTCCTTGGTCCATTGGTGAAAAGTTGTTACTCTCGCTTTATTAGCTTCTTGACAAGCAAAATAGAAAAGCATGTCTATGTAATTTGTTACTTTCTCTAATAAGTAATAATCAAGTCAAAGAAATCAGGACCAATCAACTAAAGTCACTTGTTCATACAAAACACCACATTTCTAAAGAAAGTGTTTCAAGTTTCAGTCTGGACATAGTCAAGAACCAAAATCTTTTTCTTTTATTCTGAATTCTGATGAATAAAAACATAGGAATTTATAGTTAAAACGGAGAGATGTGAGATGATTAGCAGTTACACAAATAAAGATATAGCTAACCAAACTGAATATGCAGGAAAATAAGAAGAGGGGTGAGCCCGAGAGATATCTTATCATTTGAGAGAAAATGAATTCCTATGTCTTAATTTGTGTAACTAAGAATTCCTATGTCTTTATTTGTATAACTATGAATTCTTATGTCTTTATTCACACATGAATCCTATCTCTTTTTATTCTCACATGAATTCCAATGGCTTTTTATTCTCACATGGCATTTAACTTTAACATGTGAAGATATTAAAAATTCCAACATAACTAAACCATTTAAAATAAAATGAGACGGAAACAGATCAATATACCACGGACTGCGCGGACTGCTTTTATGAGTAAGAGACATGAGAGTTACTGATGCTTCAACTACATAATGCCATATTTCATCATCTGACGCTATATTCTGGCAGCAGGCATCAAGTATCACATCCTCAAACCCACCGAGCTCAGCAGCGTCCACATTTTTACCAAGATGCATAAAGCTAACCATGCCCTGTCCCTGAAATAATAAACAATAAAATAATAACCACACACCGAACAACTTTCAGATTCAACCCCTTCCATAAAGTAGTGATTTTTCAAGTTTTTAAACGATCACAAATAAAACACTACTATCTTTTTCATGAGTGCCTTCCCCAGCTTCACCTTTCATTTGTAACTATGAGAATATTTGGATTGACTTTGAATTTATATACCAACATAAGCAGCTGTGATAATGCTTGAGAAATCCTATGGAAATGGCTTATGACAGGTTTGTAAGTTGTTTTCAGCTTATTTGCATAAGCTCTTTAGGATAGTTTATATAAACATTTTCTTTATTTTATCTTTTGTTGTGGTAGTAGCTAATACATCCGCACTTATAAGTTATACGGTAAGCATGTATGCCATCAGCAGTTAATTTTTCTTTATCCAAACAGGACCTAAAGCACATACCTTCACCTCTGGCGACCAATGATCAACAGCAGTCAGTGCACAAGGAATCACCCATCCACACAATTTTCCCAAATGAGGATAATCAATCTATGACAACACAATTCAAATACCAGCATCATCAAATATCTTAGAACAGACATAAATTATCAAAAAATAAATAAATCTATCAAAAACTAGTACCTGAGTAACAAACCATCTAAGCTGATGAGCAGCAAGAATCGCAAACCCAACCGGAACTCTAGCAGACGCGGCAGAGAACTCATCACTCTCATCAGACTTATCAATTGCACTCTCCTTAATTCCATCTTTCAGAAAAGGAAGTACTTCATGCAACAACTCCAGAAGCAACCTCTTCTGTACAGGTACCAAATCACAATTCAAACCGAACTCTTGAATCTTGTGAGAGTTCCTATCATCGAAAACCGCGAGGTAGGCTTGGGAGAGTTGGAAAAATGAAGCGGTTGCAAGGGAGGAAAGGTGATCGGGGATCCATGAGAGAAACTCTGAATCCGTGTGTGTGGAAGCGGATAACAGAGCACAAGCTAGAGCGAAGTCTTTGATGGAAGCGTGGATGGTGGAGTTTGTGGAAGTGAGGAGAGGTTCGAGAAAGGCTTTGACGGAGATGTTGGAGGTTTTGTGGGAAGTGTATGGAGTTGCCGCGAGAGAGTTTGCGATTGAATTCGATAACCTAATCAGGTAGAATCAAATGGAAAATTGACTATGAGGAATGAATGTTGAGAGAGAAAGAGAGATAGAGAGAGAGGTGTCTTACCGGAGGAGAGTGTCTCGGAGAGTTGAGAGTGATGATTCCGACATTGGCTACTGATTTGAGTTGCGCTTCCAACACCGGCGGCGCGGGGATTTTCCGACAATAATGACACCGTAACTGGTTTTGCCGTGTTGGCACCGGGAACGATTATAAAAATAATTCATTTTGGTCATTTATTTTGGTTTCCATTTTGCTCTTTGTCTACCATACATAAGTCTCATGGTGTAATAATATAACCTTTCAATTTCGATTTGTTTTTTCAATAACCATGTTTTTAAAAAAATTACTTAAATAACTATGTATTGAAATTAATTACTCAAATAATCATATTTTAGGTTTAACATACAAGTAGGAGTCATCTCAGATGGCTCCTGCATTATTTTTTAGCAAGTAGGAGCCACTCCACATGGCGCCTAAGTGCATTTTTTCCTCACGAGAGATCAAAATATTTATGGACTCCCAACTCGTCACGTCGCAAGTCCTTGAAGAGTACCAGACTAAAAAAGATAATCTCATCGAGTATCTCAACCTCGTAAAGGAAAAAATGAAGAGCTTCGACCAGGCTGAAATCAAACACGTTTCCCGGGAGCAAAACACTTGAACTGATATCCTTTCGAAACTTGTGTGCACCAAAAAGAAGGGCGGGAAAAAATTCTTAATCCAAGAGTCCATTTACCGATCAAGCATCGAGAGACCCCCTCCCATGCTCGACGTACACGCCATTGGGGACGCAGACTGCTGGATGACTCCAGTATTCAACTACTTAACCAAACGAGGACTTACCGAGACAAGAAGGAAGCTGCCTCTACCAAACGTCAGGCATGCTCCTACGTCGTCCTTGAGCAACGCTTGTACCAACGAGGGTTCTCCATCCCTCTCCTAAAGTGCCTTGAGGAGTCCAAAGTATTCGACATTTTGCACGAGATCCACGAGGGCATCAACGCCCAATACTTAGGTGGACGATCTCTCGCCCGAAAGGCGATGCGAGCATGATACTATTAGCCCACTATGCAACAAGACGCAAAGGAACACGTAAAAAATACGATAAGTGCCAGCGCCACGCAGACATGCATATATCTCCACCACATGAGCTCACTACGCTCACCTCCCCTTGGCCTTTCAGTTGGTGGGGAATGGACATCCTTGGGTACTTCACGCAAGGCTCCTACCAAAATAAATACCTCATTGTGGTCGTTGACTATTTCACGGAGTGGATAGAGGCCGAAGCCCTTGCCAAGATCACGTCATTTAACATCCTCCGTTTCTACAAGTGAAACATCCTCGCCCGCTTCGGCATCCCGCAAGCACTCGTAACGAACAATGGGACACAGTTCACCAACCAAAATTTTAGGAGCTTCGTAGTGAGGTTGGGCACGAAGCAACACTTCACCTCTATCGAACACCCATAAACCAACGCCCAGGTCGAAGCCGCCAATAGATTCCTCTTGCAGGGACTCAAACAGCAACTAGGTGAAGCCAAGAAGAGATGGGTAGAAGAACTTCACAATGTATTGTGGGCCTATCGTACAACCTCGCATTCGATGACCGGGGAATCACCTTTTCGACTAACTTATGGGATAAAGGTGGCCATCTCCGTCGAAATCAGGGAGCCCTCCTAGCACACCAAATTCCCGTTAGACGAGGAGATGAACGACGAAGCACTGCGCCAGGAGCTGGATATGGTCAATGAAATTCGCTCGGGACAGCCATCCGCGAAACCAGGCTGAAGTAGCAGATCACACTGCACCACGACGCCAAAGTCATCAAACGAGAATTTAAAGTCGATAGCCTGGTCTTGTGGAGGAATCAAAAGGAATCCTGCGAGGGGAAGCTGACCGCCAACTAGGAGGGTCCCTACCGTATCTGCGGCAAAACGGGCATTGGGGCTTACTACTTAGAAAATCTAGCCAGAGTGTAACTCTCTCGACCTTGGAACGCTACAAAGATAAAACAATACTACAGTTAAGACCCGCGACCTCTCCCCGGGGACTTAGGAGACGACGAACCTACCCTCCAAGTGGAGGCTCGCTCGACCACGGGTCACAGGATGGTACTAGTGCACGCCCAAACGTAACGAATAGATGGTTACTTGTGAGAACTCGAGCAGAACCTCTGTCCGACGCGAAAACTTTGAGCAAGCTCCGCAGACAACAAAATACCTCGTGGAAGAACGTCTGACTCGTGACGGACAGTTCACGCCTTGAAGCCAGAGCCCTAAACGCGACTATAGCCTCGCCAGGCGGTCCCCGAGATAGCCCCTTCAGCATATATACGCTGAAAACAATCATAAGGTCGAGGAAATAAAACAGTTAGGAAAACAATATTAATAATTTGACCATCTAGGTCGATAAAATATTACAAAACAGACTCGCAGGGCCCAACCAAATATGCAGGGGCATATCCCAATAAGTTCCAAATAAATCAAATAAAACGACACGCAGGCCAGACATAACAAGGACGCGCATGTCCAACAAACTATAAAGACAACTTTCTAGACGTCAAGCGAAGGCTTGATCTTCCCATCGACCACTCTGTGAAAATGACCAATCTCCTCGGTCACTAGTTCGACCCCCATCATTAACTACCTTCATTTGGTGGATGTCTTGGTCAAACCCAAAGGTAAGGGCCTCCACCGTGTCATCTTCGAGCACTCGAATCCTGCCTACCAGATCCCTCCTTGAAGAAAGAGTCTGCTCTTCGGCAGACTCCTCCTCAGCTGGGGCCATTAGCTCCTCGAGCTCTTTCACGCGGGCAATCAACTACTTGTTTTCTACGGTCAAGGGGTCCACCTGGGACCTCAACTCGCTCAGCTCTTTGGCCAGTTGAACATGCTTATCATGCTGCCCCCGAAGCTTCATAAATTCATTATGGTATTCATTGTTCTGGGTCTCTAACTTGTACATCCTAGCACGAGCCTGATCGAGAGTGCTTTGGAGGAGGCGGCCTCATCATTTAGCGTCAACACCGTCTCGAGCACCCTCATGATAGCAGCAACTTCTATGTTGAGCTCTTGCTTCTGGGTCTTCTTATCAGCCGAGAGGATGGCTTCCCTTTTAGCCTCCTACACCCCCAAGGAGTTTACATTGTCAAAGATATTTGGGTTCCCATAGCAGGGGGCAGCACAAAAGTCTCCCCGGCCTCTAGTAACGTCCTCGGGACCCCTGGTTCTAGACACTCCCCATGTCTCCTCTTCAAGGGTTGTTCATGAGACAACCCAGGATCAGTTCGAGGGGAAGGAGTATATCCTCCCGCCTGGTTCCCTGTCCTCGCCCGCTCTTGCAGTTCGGCAACACAGTCTTTGGCTGGACCACGGGCAACTTTTTACTTCAATTTTAGCATGCACTCCTCGAAAGCCGTCATTCGAGCTGCAAACAAAAAAGCAAGTTAGAAAACGAAAGCATGATCAGAATAACAACACCCGCCGAGTGTCCGCGGGGAAATTACCTAGGAGTACCATCGCCTCCTTGTCCGATGGGCAATCGAGCAAGACCTTACTATTAATAAACCGATGAGTTATCTCGATCTCCCTGTGATCATTCAAGAGGACATTACCCTCCCGATCCACACAGATGGTCGGGGTAAAACTTTTAACATGATTTTCCAATTTCTCATATGAGAGTTGATCCTACACGTCTAATTTCTCATGTTTTACGGAGTAAAAATCAGCTCTCCGGTCATGGTGTTTTTTCTCCCACTCCGACGGGAACCGCACCTTCAACCTCTCGACCTCTATACCATGTTCGTCGACTTCCACGGACCTAATGAAGAGTGTATCCTCGGCCTCCCTGGTGAGGGGTTTCACAACATAGAAACGCCCCTTGAGATCTTGGGCAGACTCTAGATACGATCGAAACAGCTTCCTGAACTATTTAAATGACACTCAGGCTGAATATGGAAAATCCTGAAGAAGAGGGGCAGAGTGGCCCCAATGTCGAGATATCGGTAGACCAGTTCGAAGACCCTCATGAAAGCCAGGGAATTCGGATGAACCTGCGAAGGGGACAAATCTAGCCACGTAAAGACCCCGGCCTAGAAACTGGTGAAGGGCATGCGCATCCCCGCCTATCGAAAGCCAAACTCATACATAGGAAATCATGTTGATGCGTAGTGTAACACCCCATCTAAATACCCCGAATATATTAATTAAATTAACATTTAAATCATCTTTAATCAGAGTTAACACGGTAATCACGGGATGTCACAGTTAATAGATATAATAAAACTTCATTCAAACAGTAGCCATGCTACACTGAGGATCAACAGTTTCAATAATTCAGTCAAGTTAAGACCATGTCTTACACAGCGGAAAATATCATCACCAAAGACGGAATAATTCAATCATTGTATTCCCAACAAAATTTTAATTAAACAATAAACCAATGTCTAATTTCTCATCTAACGTTCCCGGTGTTACAATCTAATCGAGCATGACAACGACGCGGACTAAGCGATAAGCTCTAGAGCCATCCTCACCGACTCTTCATTGCTAACCTTAATCGAAATGGTAAAGTAAGGGTGAGACTTCTCATAATTAAAGCATATTATAAGTCTTTCAATCAATAATATATCACAAGCATATTATTTCACCCACTTAACATAAATTCAGATTCACACACAACCATATTCATCATGCATAATCATAACAATCCAAGAAGAGTAACACTGGAAGACATCCTAACATGTTATCACTTCATACAAATACAATGAAGACTCAATGCATGCGGTACCGACTCGTGACCAAGTCACCCAACACTGATCCATCATCAACCGGATACAGTACCATCAATTCGTCCATAACCACTCGGACACGAATCCAGCCTAACCACACATCCTCACTCGGGTATCGATTATCGGCAATCCAAGTCAAATTCCGCACAATGGGAATTAACTTCACCAAACAATGCAAATGCACGCACATCACTAGCATGCAACATCAATCAGTCTATGTATACATTCATTTAACATAACTGGATCACCACAATCAACATGATATATCAACCAATCATGCATACATCTAACATCAGCATAAACATGCAAACCAATCAACATGATATATCAACCAATCATGCATACATCTAACATCAGCATAAACATGCTATTACATCTACACATTGCCAGTATTCGCATCACCAAAAGTCCTCTACTACACATACATCATTATGTGTCAGTTAATAATCTTTTAATTCAAAATTCAACCCCTTTCCAAAATAATTTCAAGTTTTCTAAAATATTTTCATTTTATAAGGTAGAGCATAAAATTTAGGAAATAACGTCCAAAACGGCGCTCAAAACGGACTTACGGTTTGAAAGTTATGAATTTTTGAAGTTTTGAAAATTTTAAAAATATTTGGTGGAACCGGTTCCTCCACAGAAGTAAGGTTCCCTCGAAAAACACCCTGGAAAATGTATGGGAACCGGTTCCTCGGTGGGAACCGGTTAAAATAAAATTTCATTTCTGGAAAATCAACGTGGAACCGGTTCCTCCCACACAGAACGGTTCTGAGTTCAAAATGTTATTTTCTTTGTTTTAAAAGGGACCGGGTTCTCCCAGGGAACCGGTTCCCACGACCATCAGACCAAAAATTTTGACAGCATTCCTTTCATCCTCAATCAATCCAATTTTACCCATACGAATCCCATCATTGGAAACACCAAAATACATCAATTTGCATCATTTATCACATCAATTATCATCTTCCTATCAGTCATAATTGGTACCTGACACTCTAATCATTTTAGACCTACCATCTGACACAATCTGACACCATCTGACACAATTATGTATACATCCATGGAAACCTAGAAATTCCTAAACATAGATTTCCTAACATGCCATGATCTTTAATATTAACATCAAAACCTATAATAAACAATAATCAATCGAAATCACCCCTTACTTTGTGGGTTCTTCGAATCTGACACTTCTAGGTTTTCTTCCTTCTTTTCTCCTCTTCTCACTTCACGTATCTTGTTTTCTCCAAAATGACTCTATTTTCCTTCTTTCCTTATTTTATTCCTTTTTATTCCTTTTAACATAAATAAATAAGGATTATTTCTCATTCTCCAATTAATTCCATCATTAATCTTAATAATCCAATATATTAAATAAATTATGTTCTCAATTAATTTAATAATTAAAAATCATAATTATTTAATTACCGAATTATTTTGGGGTGTCACACGTAGGCTGAGCATAACCTCCTAGACTCACCAGGGATCTGGACTGCCCATGAAGGATCCATGTCGTCGTCCAAGTCCTCAATCATGTTAAAGGCCGAGGAGGGGTCAATAGCAAACTCATATTTGTAATCTCGCGGTTCAGGCACAATCCACGAGAAATCCTCGGCATGACGAACACGTCGACGATTGCTCGGACCTTCTCCATGGGTATCCTCGACTGGTTGGGCCCCAATACCTGAAAGGCAGTGAAAGAAAAGTGAATTTGACGTCATCAAATCGACCCTTCCACCGCAAGTCAAGTGAAAGGGCGAGATGCTCGACGTAACGAATGCCACATGGGATTGCCCGTGACTCAACCCTTTAGCCCATGAAGTCGATCAACATGCCCGAAGAAATATCCACCTCAGGGGTCGCATTCCCCGTGGAATCCATTAATTCCCCTAACGACTCATACGTTTCCCCGAGAAACTCACGCCTCTGCCCGAGACGTTCATAAATCTCTTCGAGATAATCATGAAAATCTCCGCGATGTTCATAAATATCCTCGAGATATTCATGACAATGTCTGCGACGTTCATATATTCCCTCGAGATATTCATGACTATCCCCCCGAGATTCATATGTCTCCTCGAGAGATTCATGATCGTCCCCGCGAAGCTCACAAATTTCCCCAGCATGTTCATCCCAAAATTCAAATCTATGAAGAAAAACACGAAGAATTTGAGGAACGCTTACCTGCATTGTTAAGATCATTGGACATCTTTAAAAATGCTTTGAATATTTTTGGAGCCTCATGCAGAGAATTCTAAGATTCAAATTGATGGATCGAATGAAGAATAAGTCAAATGAAACTCTAAACTTCCTTTTATAGACAAGCTTCCCTATGCATACGAAGACGCCCTATTGGGCCTTTTACACAATCTGAGCAACAACATGTGGCGCCTATCATTCCTAGGTTGACGTGAACACTAGCCCACGTGTCGTGACGTTTCATTTACGACCAGTTCCTCGACGATAAATCTATCGTAAAGCACCCAAAGGCGAAGACAAGCTCGCTACCTATATCGACCTGCTCGACGGATCAGCCCGACCACGAGGCCGTTAGGAGCAAACCTCCTCTCCGATGCCCAGAGACCTCACGAGCATTATCCTCGACAGAAGCACAAATTGACTCAAAGCCATTGCTCTCTTCGATAACGATAACTTGGGGGCTCCAGTTCTGGACTGGACTAGCATCTGGCCCACATCTATTAAGGCCTAGTCCAATGACCATTGAGGACCCGAAGGCCCATATGCCCATAACCGTTATGGAACTCCCCACATGCGTTCTAGGACCACATGGCCAACAGTTACTTAACCATCACCTTTCCAGAATAAGGTCAATGCCCTTTTATCTCGAGTTGAGGAGGAGGCCACGTGCTGGACTCCATACCCACGTAAACTTTGACAGTCCTTAGTGGACTTTGCTAAAGCAACCCACTAACTGGGCCTTGGTCCTGTGTTGGGGGTTATAAATACCCTCTCATTCTAGAGGGTCAGGTATTCATTCTTTCATTCTCACTCTCTACTTGCTCTCTCCTCTCGTCTTTTCTCACTTTGACATTAGAGTGTCTTGTAGATACCCCATCTTTCTCCAACCGCAATAGCAGTTTGGGCCATCGACGATCCTTCTGATCAAGTACGACCAATACCGTAGCAATACTACAAATTAGACATAGAAGATGTCATATTCCAAAAATTTCCAAAAATATATTTTTGAAATAAAATTTGTCGTTAAGAGGCAAATCTCAAAAATAAATAAATTATATGAATAAGAGTACATATCGAAAAGTCCAATTTCCGAAAAGCATTTTCAAAATTTCATAAGATATTCTTCGATCCTAAAAAATCCTCTAAAATTATTAATATCTACAAATGAGGGTGATGAAAGTTTATGAAACATACAAGTGTTTCAAATTTTAAAATAAGTGTTCCTAATCTATTACAATTCTTTATAAATTTCAATAAATTTTTACTACCGATAATAAATCTATATCATTTATCCTAACATCAAACCTGGGTGACTTTTTTGAAAAAAAATTATTTATATTATTTACCTCTCTTTTATTTCATTTACTTTTCCATAAAAAAAATAACAAATATTTTATGTAATATGATTACTAAATATAGAAATTACTTTTATTTAATTTTTTGCATTAATAATAACTTAATAGAACATTCATGTGCGATGGGGAGACGACCAGTTCACTATATTCTTCCCATTTTGTTCAAGGTTCCATTGTCCGACAGCCTGTCATAGTTCTTTTTAACTCCAATGGTGGTCTTAAGTCCATTAAATTCAACTAGTCAAAACTAGTTTACCTTTTGTAATTTTGTACATAGTTTACCTACACTCACTGTACAAATTTCTCAACACAGTTGATTTGCTCCAGAGAAGTGGACATTGTTTGTAGAAGGATGAAACAAAACATTATAAAACTTTATCACCATAAGCCCACTGGTTTACTCAATAAGCGTCTTGCACAATAATAACGGGAATGCACCCAACACAATATTCTCTCTCGAGCTCATCGTTGACGTCCTCGTCAATACAGTGGTGCTAAGTGACGCGGTTAACATTACCATTCCATGAATCAGATCATTCCAGGCCATCTGAACTTACAAAAATCTGGGTGATCAATCAAAGGAGTCACCCGGATATTCTTGTGCATAATGATTTTCGAGAAAATCCATTAACAATATGCTTAACCCAAGGCAGCAAGAACCAAATCCTCCAATATTTCTCAATCTTCTTAGATTGTACTATAAGGAAAAAATATTATATATAATAGCATCAAGTAGAAAATGCAATGAAAAGTTGCATCATCAAATTGGTAAGATACATTTTGCAAGTGAGTCTCTCATTTGTCAGTCCTGAATGTGCACTGGACTGGATAAATAAATCACACAAGATTTGCACACCACACATGTATAAATAAATATCAGAAAAAGGATCAAGTAATGATAGAACAGTTGTTATGAAGAGAGAGAAAAAACCACACATACAAACACTTGCTTGACGGACAAAAACATCCTCAACTTTCAAACAGACCAATGGCAGTTAGAAGGCACCGGCATTCAAGATTCTGGAACGGAGGCTGCTGCACGTTTGATTGATGCAGACTTGATCAGATGATTATAGCTCCCTTTCTCCTTAAAAAGCTGAGAGAAATGGTGCTTGCAGTACAAAATTCCCTCGAGGGCGGCATAATTTGATGGAGTTATAGGACAACCACCGTGCGAACACTTGAAACATGATTTGTGATAGGCCTGGCTTTCCACTGTTACCTACACTCAAAATAAGATATATATCAAAATATAGCAACATAATTATTAAGGTTACATGTTATATTTTTATGTTAGATTCTCTCATTTCAAGTGAGTGGCAACTTCTGTATCCTGTTTTTAAAGGATTATGAACTGAATCAGAATATAGGTTTTATCATCTTTGGCTCAGAAACAAAATATGAACAGTTTTCTTTTTCCAAATATATCTCCCAATAAGATAAGGAAGCCATATCACAGTCTACATGTGGTCTATATATTGAAAATGAAGTTCAGAATCCTAAGATTTTGACAGCACAGCACATGATAGTGAAGGGGAAAAACAAAACATACTTCACATGCCAACAAGTACGACCAAAAGCAAAAGGCCAAGCTAAACAGTATGTATGTTTTCATGCTTGCAATAATTCAGAAAAGTTGTATTGCATACCAGCCTTCTTTACGCTCCAACAATCCTCACAATTTTAGGAAAGATGTTTGATTGTTAAATGTTTTGATTACAAATACAAACACACCACCACAAATATCGAAAACTAATTTATTTCCAAGACTTTTAAATCTTACCTTCTCCAATGGATATGCAGTTTTGCCACATGTAGCACATTTCTCTTGTGTCCCAGAAAACATGCCAGCCGCTTTACTGGCGGACCTTGTCTGGAATAAACAGAAGATACCAATAGTTATTCAGTAATACCGAAAGCAATCGACCTGATTTTTAAAAAACCCATAAAAATGCAAAATCAAACAAATTTACCAGCTCAGGAGTTGGTCTGTCAGCTGGTTTTGCAGCTGTTCAAAATGAAATTATCATCAACTAAAGAGCCATCTGATTGAAAAAGATATTTAAAAAAATAATTTTTATCTTTATTACACTCGAAGAAAGAGAATCCTACGTGACTGAAAATTCTTGCTGAAGTTGCCGTGCTCCTTGAAGAGCTGCTCAAAATGAGGTTTACAGTAAAGAACACCTTCCATTGAAGAATAATTGCTCAGCTGAAACAAAAAGATCATCAACAAAAATCCTTATTAAAATTTCAAGCTTTAAATTCAGACATAAAAATGTTAATTAAAGCCATGTCTGAATAAACAACTTGTGTGTTTGGTTTAACAGTGAAGAAAATTGATTTTGAGTAAATTGATTTTGTAAATTTGATTCTTGTTAAAAGTGAGTTGAAGGTAAATTTGATTCTGGTTAAAAGTAAGTTGAAATAGTAAATTTTAGCGTACAAATCCCGTTTAGACTCAAAAGCTACAAATATTAGCTTCAAGTAGAATTAATTCTACAATGCATAATCAATTCTAATCGATAACAACCAAACATATTAAAATCAATTCTACAGATTCAGGATGCTCCAAACGTGCTTAAAACATAAGCACTCACATAAGTGCTTCTATAACAAAGAATGCAATAAAGTCAAACTCTTTTCAAAAGCTTATGTAAATAAGCTAAAAATAACTTGTGGACATGTCATATAGATCTCTCAAACAATCTCGCAAGTGATTATTAGTCGATAAAACCTCAATTAAATCGATCCAAACAGCTCTAAAAAAGTGTTCAGCATTTCCAATAGCAACTGATCTATATCGTTAAAGTAAAATATTCTATTCTCATAAAAATCCCAACTTTATTGATTCCCCAACTTATGAATGGCAAAGCAGCGTCAAAAATAAGCAAAACCAAAGATCTAACCAAAACCCACCAAACAAACACAAACCCAACTTCAACAACATAGAAAATCATCAATGTAGTATAAAATCAACAATGCAACATTAACAAAAAAAAAAAAAAAGAACCTTTAAAGTTCCTTTGCAGTGAGTGCATCTGAAGCAAGCTTTATGGTAAGAAGTACCATCAGCGGAAAGCTGATCAACAGGATAAACCGTTTTCTCACACGCCTTACACTTGAGCTGAGTACCAATAAACGACATCGCCGTAGCTTCGTAGATCTGAATTCACCACAAAAGCTACTAGATCAGCTTCACAGAATGATGAAATCAATGGTGTAGAGATGAAGAGTGAAATGAATGCAACAAGAGAATATAGAAAGTACCGTGGATCGGTGAAGATAGAGACGGAAAGGATGAAGATGAAAGTTGAGAGAATTTTGAAGTCTTCTAATGGTTAGGACTAAAGATGATGAATAAATAGTGATAATGAGTTATGTCATGGTCACCATTATGTAAATACTTTTTTTTTTTGATAATTTTTTATTTTTTATTTTGTAGATAATAAATGCGTTATTTATATGAGGAAAGTGGAGAGATAATTATTTTGAAAATAATACATGTCATTTTTGTCAAGAAATTAAGTGCAAATAAATATCATTGCTGGATATAGATAAATGTTTTTATTTTATTTTTGTATATATAGATGGTATGGACCACAGACAACAACTCAATCATGAGCAATAAGTTAGTAGAGGGGATGCTGAATTGCTAATGCACCCTTACACTTTTGAGCTACTCTCTCTCTAATGCACCCTTACACTTTTGAGCTACTCTCTCTAAAATATTTTATTTTTCATGGTCTTAAATCTTAAACATTTGTTTTAATGACATTGTTTTTATAATATGGAGGTTGATTGAAAGATTAGTAAGGGTTTAGTAAGAATTGTTTTAGTTAAGATTTGAATTTCAATCTTGAAGGATTATACCTCCACTCGAGTTTAATCACTTAATTTTTTATATTATTCAAACTTGAAGGTCATTTGCATGTTTTGATATGGAACTTAGTTCATAATATTGATGGTGGATACCTAGATGATAATGTGATTAATGCAATTTGATGATCTGGTTTGACGTTATGGGTTATACCTGCAACATTATAACTTTCAAGTTTGTGACTATCAAAGACGGTGGTATTTTTATGCTTAAAAAGTATGTGCCATGAGTGTTAGCAGTGTTAAACTTATATATTCTTGAAATTGTGTTCTTTTGTTTGGATCTCCTAAATGTCATGTTGGGCCTTATAACATAGGTGTCTTATTGGGTTTTTTCATCAAACTCAAATAGTATGAGGATGTAAGTGAGTTTGAAATACCTTGATGGGATTGTTATCGATCGAAATTGTTGTATTATGATTCGTATGAGGATGTAATTGAGTTTGAACCTAGTGTTTAGGTTCAAATGGGTTTTGTCTATATGTTGAGGTCACGAATGATGTATAATTTTTCAAGGTTGAGCTTGGATCATAATTTTTTTCTCCATTTTTTGTGTATTTAGTATTATCAACATTTTATCGTTCTAAGAGTAGTTTTGGGGTCGGGGTTGATGTGGTTTTAGAGTCTGGTGATTAGTGGCTAGATCAGAAGTGCACATACCATAGATGATTGAGATTATTTTCCATCAAAGTGTATGAGCTTGAAAAAGATTTCAGGTTTTCCGAAGTTGAGAGTCATGACTCTCGCTGGACAAAGCATAGGAGTTTGTAGGGGGTCAAGCATAAATAAGATGATATTTATGACTCTTAAGAGAGTTAATGACATTAATCTCATAATCAAAACATATTTATCTTGTAGGATAAGCTATGTATGAAGATGGGGATACGATCATACCCTAAGAAATTCATTGTTTTGGGCTTGTCATCTTTCATTACACTTTGGCTCTTAGTTAGAGTGGATCACATTCCTTATATAATTCTTTGTGGTTAGTTCATGTGACTCATTCAACAAACACGGTATAAACACGTGGATAACTTTCAATAAAATCATTATATTTGTTCTAATGATTCACGATATGTGGGTTTTTAAATCATTATATGTTAATCAACAAAGTCGCGTGTGTATCTGGTAGAAATTTCAAAACTAATGGTGTAATCAATTATTAAAAGTAAAGTAAACTAGATGTCAATGATCTTAATCGTTTAAGCATTGTATTTGTTGGAATGATGGTGCATCTTCATATAGGGTCGCAGTAGGATTTATGCAGTGAGATATTGATGTCTTCTCCGTAGGAGATCGTGATAGGTTTGCGCCTTTAAATAATGCATAAGGATTTATATTATTAAATAACGTGAATAAATTTTCATCGTGAAAGTTTTGTTAAACTTTTTGTAGTTAGAAGTCAGTGTCACTTTCAAATGAGGTCCTGGTAGAATGTACGATGTTAGGGGATTTTATTCTATCATATTGGGTTTATCGAGGCATGGTTACATTGTCATAAGATTAATTATCATTCTTTGCTTTGACCATATGCCTCTAGTCGACATAATATTTCCCTTAAGCATTAATGAAACAATAAGCATTGGTTAGGATCAATAATATATGTATATGGTTATCAAATATTGTTATTGAACTTATAAATACATGACATATAGAGTAAAATAAAATGAAAGTGGCTTTTACTTATCTTTTAGGTTAGTGGTGTTTTAATCGCCATTCTCCATTAATATTGATTTTTCACATCTTTATGATGTTAATTTTGACTTGTATGTTTCTGTCTTATGCCACATGAGGTTTATAGTAGGTAATACCAGAGATTTGCGCTATAATCCATATGAAGTTTTCAAACATTCCTTGGTAAATGCACACGAAATCCTCTGTTGAATTATTTATTTTGCCTATGAGAATTTATCCCCATTTGTTTTTAGGTATACACAAGTACTTTACGTAAATTTTGCCTTCTAAATATTTTAGGCAGACAAATGACATTGATCTACTTTACCATTTTCGTATCGTTGATAGCATATTTCTGACTATATGGTTGATCAACTACAATTAATTTTGAAATTATAAGTTGACTCTATTTTATGAAACATGTCTATCCTTGTCATCTTTAACATGCAACCCTATTATCTTCAATTTTCTCTTTAATCAAAGATTGTTTTTTTCTCATAGGTCATGCAACTAATAGGCATCACATAGATGGTGATATAATACCTTAAATTTAGGAACAATATCCTTCATGATTTTATGACTATATAGAGGTGATTAAATTTTTAAGAAGTATCTCTTAAAACCTTTAGCAAACAAGAGAAAATAGGGTTGTTAAAAGTGGGAAAACCAAAAAGCAACAAGAATGTTAAAATACGCCAATGCCACAGGGTGTTCCGACGAGTGTTGGCAAGCATATGTGTCGGGAAAGAGGCCGGATAGAAGTCTTCTTCTGAATTTATTCAATTGGAAAGCAAAAACTTGTGGGTTGTCTCCCATGAAACTCTTCTTTAGTGTCATTAGCTTTACCACTCATTATTCTTTTTCTTAATATGGTCCTTGTTCAAATTGAAACACAAGAAATTGGATTGAATTGTGTAGACATTTTCTTTCTTTTTCAAAATTTTTTATTGGATTATGAACACAAGGTCTAGAATTTGATTAAAGGTTAGTTGTTTGCAGCAGATAAAAATAATATCAAAGTTAGAGAGTATGAGAAAGAGAGACACAAGCAATTTATCCTGATCGGTCTGATGTGCAAGTATAGATTATTTTATCTGGATTGGTGATTTGGTATTTTTCTTCTAAGCTTATTCAATTGGAAAACCAAAAATCGTGGGTTACCTCCCACAAAACTCTTCTTTAAGGTCACTAGCTTTATCAATCATTCTTCTTTTTCTTAATAAGTTGCTTTCAAATTGAAACATGTTCCTTGTTCAACTATACTTCCAGTCACATAATGCTTCTGTCGGTGAGGAAAACGCAAGAAAGGGGATTGAATTTTGTAGACTTTTTTTTCAAAACATTTTTATTAGATTATGAACACAAGATCTATGTTAGACGACAACGCCTTATCTAGAGGGGGGTGAATAGATCCCCAAGCCAAAGTTCCAAATGAAATTTGTTTTTTAAAAGTTTATTGAAAAGAGTACAAGTGAAAGATTTTTAATATAGATTGAATACATCATTTATACGAACCTAGTTATTGGAACTCAGATATGTAAACATATCTTTATGGAATGAACAACACAATAACCAAAAATTATTAACTTGAGCCAAGTAATCCAATATTATTCGTTTATAGCAAGTTACTAGCGATACTATTTTCAATGATAACTAGTAAAAAATGAACTTAGCAACTTGTTAAACATTTGGTATACGATCGAATTTTCAGAATTTTTCTTTGAATTGTGTTGATATAAAAAAACACTTATAACTAAAAGTGATTATAAGCTACACTTAATTCAAAATAAAAACAACCACGAAAAAATTCTTGCGAGTTGATTGTTCAATCAATGATATATAACAAATTTCTTAATGACAAGTAAAGTAAGTAAAGAGATAAAAGATAGACACGAGGATTAATTTATTTTAGTACACAATGTCAATCTTTAATAAACATTATGTTAGAAAAAGATTGGTAAGCTACAGAAACACAAGAGTATTCAAAACAAAGTACAAAAATGTATGTAGACAGAAGTTTAGTTACGAATTTGCTAGAATTGCTATGAATTTAGATACCAATTAGCTATAAATTTTTATGGGCACAACTATGTCGTTGACCTTAACCACGAGACATTTCACGTCATCTTTTATAGCAACCGGCATTGTCACATGTTAGTCCTATGTCAACTTTGTTAAACGATGTTGGTAGGAGAGACCATTCTTTGACATAAATATTTTGGAGGACAAAAAACAAAATTGATAATATTTAAAGGAACAAAACTTATTTAACCATTTTTATTTTAATTAATAATTAGTTTTATTTGTTAAGACAAAAGTTTTATTTTTAAATCTCAAAATTTCATTTTATTTTTCTTTCTACGGTTGGTTTTATACATTCTATTAACTTTTTTTTTTCATGTTTATTTAATATAATAATTAACATGATGAACGATGTGTATCTAAATAAATTTCCCCAATCGTGTAAAAGTGAAGGGTAGTGCGAGGATGATCGGAGCCGGGAAGATAAAGCAGTACGGCAACGTCCTCGATAAACCCCTCAACAAGGGCAAGACAGAGGTGATCTGCGCTTCTTCAATTATACAGATCTCGCTTTTTCCAATGCTAATTTGATCATGTCTTGTTGGTGCAGGTTAGTTTGAGTGCATTTGCGTTCTTGTTCTCTGAGCTTGTTCAGTACAACCAAACTCAGGTTGACAATATCGGTGAACTCGAACGAAGGTGACCCTATTTTCGAATACTTGTTCCCATATGTTCTAGGTTTTACTTGTTGGTATTTACTCTTAATCAATACATTTATGTTTGCTATTTCCAGACTGGAGGATGCTGGATATGCTGTCGGGGCTCGTGTTCTTGAGCTGCTCTGCCACAGAGATAAGGTATGGTTCTTGTTATAAGAAATCTTGCAAATCTTTACATTTTTTTAAGAAATAAGGTATGCTGGATAATGAATGTCTAGAACATGTTGGCCTTTTGCTCGTATTCACTCATTTGTAAATAAAATTATAGGAGTTCATCTATGACTCAGGTTCAATTCATTTATCACATCAACATTCATTGGGTGTGCTAGATGATCGTCTGCATATATTGTCCACCCTTTTGGCTTCATGTTATTCTCTCTAAAATGAGAGATTCCATCAACATCCATTGGGTCTGCTAGTTGATCATCTGCGTATATTGTCCACCTTTTTTGCATGGGGTTTGCGTGATTGATCTTACAATATTATTCTGAAACTGCAGGGAAACAGGAGGGAAACACGGTTGTTGGGTATTCTTTCTTTTGTACACAGTACAGTATGGAAAGTACTATTTGGAAAGGTTAGCCCCTTTATCAGAATATGATTATATTTCCCTATTGACCCCCTAATTTACTATTAATTGGACAGGTAAATTATATGTTTGTGTTACAAAATGGCATGAACTGTCCTTTGCTTAAAGAAACGACTTTTGACCCTTTTCCATCATGAAGTAGTATGCCTTTTAGAATGGAAAATAGGTTCTATGAAGCTTTATGTTGTTCAGAAAAGAAATATATTCATTATAATCTTCAAATCAAGATTAGCATAAATGTGAAACGTGCAGGATATCATAAAATGATTAGATAGACTATTTCACACAAAGCTGTTTTGGTTGTTCATTCTAGAAAGGCAATGATTGTTGGCTTTAGCAATCTGGTGCACGTATTCACAATATTTAACTGGTTTGATCATTGAGGTTCACCTTGATCTGGTTTTTGGGATGGGGAAAAAGGCTAATCAGTACCAATTTAAAGACTCTATTGACGAATATATACCGTGCTATTGTCCAACACTTGATTGGTCACAGGCGTATATTGTACTACTAATAGATGTCCTATTGAATTAGCGGTCCTTAGTTGTTTAGATAGATTGAATCGTCAACATGTTGACACAGTCTTGCTCCTTGATTAACATGTGTATTTTTTCACTGAGTGTTCTATATTATAAAAAAGATGGTAGAAACTCAGCTTAGGTGGGTTTGAGCATGTGAAGAGACGACCTATAAATTATGTAGTAAGGAGAATAGATCAAATGAATGGTAACCATATACCTAGATGCAGACATAGACTTCAAAAAGCTATAAGAGAAATTATTAAGAAAGATTTAGAGATTAATTAGTCGGATAGAGATATGATATGTATGACAAAACATTATGGTGCCGTTTAATCTATGTAGCTGATCCTACTTACTGTGATAAGACTTGGCTGTTGCTGCTATAGTGTTTCCATATGCTTTTTGGAAATTCTTTTATTTTTCGGTCAACTTTACAGATCTGGTGCTGGAGTCCTTAAACACAAGCATGATCAGAATGCTTTAACTATGATAACCATTAATAGCTTGTCATGTATCTTGAAGTTATATTTGAGTATTTTCTGTGAGAATAAGTTCTTTGGTAATTTATATTCTGTTTTGGTTGCACTATATGCTCATTTTTGTTGGAAATATCTGACTTGTTTGTCAGCTCCCTTAGTTTCAACACATGTTTTCTTTTTGACATTATATTAGGTAGCTGACTCATTGGAGAAAGGAACTGAACATGAAGATGAATACATGATCAGTGAAAAGGAACTCCTAGTAAACAAGTAATATTAAGCTCAACAATTATTCTGACTGTTAAACATACTGGATATTTGTACATTGATCACTAGTAAACTGACGAGTATCTGGTTTATAGATTCATTTCTATCCCTAAGGACATGGGAACATTTAACTGCGGTGCATTCGTTGCTGGAATAGTCCGGGTGAGTGATTTGGCTTCCCCCAGTTTCTATTAACTAGTTATCTGATTCTTTTAGAAAGGTCCTATAAATTGTTTTGTTTTGTTCAATTCACCAGGGTGTTTTAGACGGAGCCGGGTTTCCAGCTGTCGTAACAGCTCATTTTGTGCCCATGGAAGGCCAACAACGACCTCGGACAACCATTTTGATAAAATTTGCTGAAGAGGTAAAATTGTCATTGGTTATGTTTTCGTTTTTGTTCCGGGCAAACATATTTTTTTATCTGATAGTTTGTTTTTTGGGTTATCTTCCAGGTGTTACGCAGAGAAGCA
The DNA here is from genome assembly GCA_021764765.1 of Vicia sativa. Lineage (NCBI taxonomy): Eukaryota > Viridiplantae > Streptophyta > Magnoliopsida > Fabales > Fabaceae > Vicia > Vicia sativa. Next base: position 171,749,434 of record CM038794.1, read on the forward strand.
AGATTAGGCTGATATTTATACTGAGAATTTTCAATTAAGATATCTGTAATGCCGAAACACCAATATAGAAAGATGTGAACTTTCACCTCTGCGTGTGAAAAGAATTTTAGGATTCTGACCAGCCTATCCTTTTGATAAGTACTTCAAAATCATTTTTCATTCTATTGTATGTTATCCTTTGAGGCTGAGAATTGTTCTTACTGTCCTGAATTTTAATGTACAAAAAAACACCATTTTGTTCAGATGGAAACTGATTTCCTCATTTCCCTGTTATCTTTGCGACCTCCATGTTATTATTAAAGCTTTTCTTTGCTTGGTAACTCCAGATCATACTATGATGAAAAAGCGAAATAGTTAAGTTGAAAGTTTGTTTGGTTGAAAAACTGTGTATATTGATTGGTCAAACAAACTCTATTGACATGTAGAGTTTTTTTTTCTGATGCTAAACCAAACATCACTTAAGACGACAATAATTAGTTTAAGAAATTCTTCTTCCATTGTAAGTTGGATTTCAAAGAAAAGTTCTAATGCACTCCTAAAATACAAATACAATGTCCCCTAAAATGAGTAAATAGATAATGGGTTAATTATGAAATTCATTTCTACGAAATCAAGAGTTCTTAAATTAGATATCTCAAAGAAGCCATTTATTTGTCTCTATTTTTATTTATAATTACCATTTTAATTTGAAATATGGTGGATAATTTCCATTTTAATTTGAGTTTAATTAAAACTAAATCTAAAAGCTCGCAATTTTATAGAGATTGAAATTTGAAAATACATTTAACCCTAGATGTATTTTTGGTTTCTTTATTTAAGTATTTTATTTTAAAATCTATCTTATTGGTCTTACAACTTTACTTTCTTTTTTTTATCTCCTATGACCTCATTTATTACGTGGCAATGTAACAGCAGTGCTAGAGCAGCTTTTATGTTTTTTAAATGTACTATTTATATTTATTTATGATATATTATATTTGAAATGCTGAACTGAGTCATAATCCACGTTTTCTCCAAGTGAAGGAACCATGATTCCTTTTCCAAATTTTAATCGAATTCAAGCTCAATCACCATTGTAGTTCGAATTTAAGCTCAATCACAATCTACAATCCTTATAGCTCAATCAATTGTAATTCATTTAAATTGCAACATTTGATATTTAAAATTCAAAGTTCGTTCTTGTGAAGACGAGTAAAACACGTTCTCAATAGAATATTAATGAAGAAGTCAATTACCATGTAAGATATGTTTTTTGGCCCCTTTTATAGTATCATCATGGTCTCACTTGTTTTTTTATTTTATTTGTATGTTGTGGTTCATCGTGATTTTTTTTTATGTTAACTTATGACCCCACTTGTCTTGTTGTTTGTTTTTTTCTTGTCATTCGATTGCATGTTAATTTATACTATTTATTTAGTTTATTAATTCTAATGTCAGTTAAGAGTCATACGATAATTTATACTATTTATTTAGTTTATTAATTCTAATGTCAATTAAGAGTCATACGATTAGATTCTGATTACACCATAGGAGGAGATTAGTTGAGTAACATGTTAATATGTTGATGGTAAAGTATTTGAGATGAATCGGAAGTGAGATATGGATTATATGTCATATACATAAAAGGTTACAAGGACATAAGGTGTAATACCCTAAAGTTTTAAACTTTTCATTACCATTTAATAAGTGGATTGTTTGGCTAATGAAGAAGTTAGAACCATAATCTTATTCTAGTGACATCATTAGTAAAAAGTGTAGCTAACCAAAGGTATTTGAGTATTTTTCGTTTCTTAAGGAGAAAAGCTCGTTATTCCCTCAATCTCTCTCTCTCTCTCTCTCTCTCTCTCTCTCTCTCTCTCTCTCTCTCTCAAATTAGAATTGTGAGTGCACTTGCCCATTAAATATTTTGTATGATGCCAAAATTAAGATAACCGTATAATTTTTGTATATTGAATGATATCTGTGTGTTTTTATGTGCACCTTTACATTAGGGGTCTTAGAATGCATTTAGAACATGTTTAGAAAAGGCATCATGCATTAAAAATGAGTTTTTACATGAAAAATAGGTCTACGTGTGTTGCGGCGGTGTAAGCGACAAGCAAAGAGTTTGATATTATTTTTACCGGGTGATATATATCGGTTAGGTTATATCATATCGTGTCTACAGAGATTGATTATTGATTCGTCGTTCGACAATTCTACCGTTAATGAGTTTGAGATTAAATGAGTTGAAAATAAAAGACAAAAAGTAAAGGAACAAAAAGTATAAAAGATAGACAGCTTGTCCGGAACGAATGCATGTGACACCCCAAAATAATGCACTAATTAAATACTTATGATTTTTAATTATTAAATTAATTGAGGTCATAATTTATTTAGTTTATTGGATTATTAAGTTTAATGATGGAATTAATTGGAGAGAAGGATTAATATTTATTTTATTTAATTATGATTAAAAAGGAATAAGAGGAATAAAAGGAATAAAATAAGGAAAAGAAGGAAATAGATTCATTTTGGGGAAAACAAGACTACGTAGAAGTGAGAAGAGGAGAAATAAGAAGGAAAACCTAGAAGCGTCAGAATCTCGAAGAACCCACAAGGTAAGGGGTGATTTCGACTGATTAATGCTTATTATAGGTTTTGATGTTGATTCTATAGATCATAGCATGTTAGGAAATTGTGTTTGTGAAATTCTAGGGTTCCATGAATGTGTCCCTAAGAGTGTCAGAGGGTGTCAGATTGAGTCAGAATGTGTATGAAATATGATTAAAGTGTCAGTAGATGAAAATAGATGATGGAAATATGTTGTTTGATGTGAAGAATGATGCAAAATGATGTAATTTGGTGTTTCCAATGATGGAATTCGTATGGGTAAAAATGGGTGTGATTGAAATTGGAAGGATGCTGTCAAAAGTGCAGAAAATGACATTTTTATACGTGGGAACCGGTTCCTGTGTGGTAGGAACCGGGTTGCCCTTTTGAAAATTTATAAAAATCAAAAATACACGTGGGAACCGGTTCTATGTGACGGAACGGGTTCCATACATTTCAACAAGGAGGTTTTGGGACTTTTCAGAACGGTTCTGTATATGTAGGAACCGGTTCCAACTTAAATTTTTGAAAAATGCCAAACTTTGAAAATTCATAACTTTCAAACCGTAAGTCCGTTTTGAGCGCCGTTTTGGACGTTATTTTCTAAATTTAATGCTCTATTTTATGAACTGAAAATATTTTCCAAAACTTGAAATTATTTTGAAAATGAGCCAATTTGAGATAGGTGACTTTTGGACCATAGTTAATGGTGTGTAGTGGAGATCCGTGTTGATGGATGTCCGATAATGTATAGATGTATTGGCATGTTTACACGATGTTAGATGTATGCATGATGGATTGATATATCATGTTGATTGTTTTGCATGTTTATGATGTTGAGTGTATGCATGATTGGTTGAGATATCATGTTGGATGGTTGTTTCGATTATGTTGAGTTGATGTATTACATAGGTGATTAATGTTGCATGCTATTGATGTGCGTGCATATGCATTGTTTTGGTGAAGCTAATTCCCATTGTGCGAATTTGGCTTGGATTGCCGATAACACCCGAGTGAGGATGGGTGGTTAGCTGGATTCGTGTCCAGTGGTTATGGACGAATCGATGGTACCGTATCCGGTTGATGATGGATCGGTGTTGGGTGACTTGGTCACGAGTCGGTACCGCATGCATTGAGTCGCATTATATTTGTATGAAGTGGTAACATGTTAGGATGTCTTCGGTGTTACTCTTCGTTGATTATGGTTAAGCATGATGAATATGGTTGTGTGTGTGAATCAATTTATGTTAAATGGGTGAAATAATATGCTTGTGATATATTATTGATTGAAAGACTTATAATGTGCTTTAATTATGAGAAGTCTCACCCTTACTTTACCATTTCGATTAAATTAGCGGTGAGGAGTCGGTGAGGATGGCTCTAGAGCTTATCTTTAGTCCGTGTCGTTGTCATGCTCTGATTAGATTGTAACACTGGGGAACGCTTAGTTAAGAGAATTATTACTGTTTAATTATTTTGGATTTGAATTCCTTGATGACCTTGATGTCTTATTAATTTTTAATTTTGGTATTTCCGCCGTGTAAGACATGGTTTTACAATTATTGAATTGTTGGATGGTGATCCTCAGTGTAGCATGGCTACTGTTTGATGAAGTTGTTTTAATTATTAATTGTGACATCCCGTATTATACCGTGTTAACTCTGATTAAAGATAATTTAGATATTAATTTAATTAATATATTCGGGGTATCTAGATGGGGTGTTACAATGCACACTACCTGTCACAGACTTAAATCTACTGTCCAGTTATACTCAGCCTACGATACTCGTCCGTGTCATCACATACCTTTCACAACCTAAGCTATTTCTAACTCAAATTGAGAATCCTCCCAAATCACCTCGATATCAATTTCTAGCATACCTCAACAACCAGAAGTCAACTACGTCACCTCCATACCCATCTCTGGCATACTTCACCAACACAAAGGCATTAAGATTAGATACTCTAAGTAAATGTCAGCTCTAAATCCATTTCTAGCATTCAGAAACTAACAGATAATCATCTTAGGTAAGAATCTAAGCAATCTATCTCTAGCAAAGCTCAAACCCCTAACATAGAGTAAAAACCTAAGACAATCACCAACACAGATTCATAAAGCAAACTTTATACAACATATAGGGCGACAAATATACATGAGTTCAGAGTAAATATACATACATAACCAACAAAATAGAGAAACACGAAGAGAAGGGAGGAAATACACTACTCATTTACACCAGTTTGACAAAGCCTATCGAAGAACAATCCACCTCTAATCAACCATGAGCAAGACCTTAATGTTGTTTTCTAAGCTAATCTATCAAAAACCTATATGAGTGATGGAATTGGGAGCAAAACTTCACAACCCAAAACCATACTTCAAAAATGAAATGAAAAGGAAAGATGAAGAAAATATGTTCCGCAAGAATCGCCTGGTGAAATAAAGCATCGCCCGACGAAACTTCTAATAAACTTGGCTCAAATTAAGCCACATCCTCAACCTGACCAAAATATTTACCTTCTCCCGACGAAATAACTTTTCCTCGCCCAACGACCAGCAGCGAAACAAGGCAACACGAAACCTCAAAATTTGACCATTCCTCTCGCTCCACCGTCGCCCGACGACGCAGAAGCGGTGGCCCTCGCCTGGCCATCGCCCGACGAACCTCACAAGAAAAAAACTTTTGTTGTTTTCTCCTGCATAACTTCCATGGCTTAATCTTTTAGCCTTATTCCTTTATTCTCAACAATGCATCTGGGAGCTCCATTTATAATTTATTCTCAATGCTCAAATAATGCAACAAACACCTACAAAATATATACAAAACTAATCAAACGGTACAATATGTACACAAAATGAAATAAAACGTCTTTATAACAAAAAACGGGGTTATTCAACGATATTAACAACAAAAGAATAGATAAGTGCCACAAAACATATATACAAAATAACTACATTTTGGCACTTATCAACGTGCCGACATATACGATATATGAGTCGACACATGTTGGTCAATAATAAAGCATTTAGCTTCTGTAACTATGTGTGTATCGACACATACTGAAAGTTTTCTTCTATGTGTCGACACATATGTGTTTCAGGTCGACACATGTACTAAATTTTTAATATACTATAATTTTTTAGAAAAATTGCATTTCTTTTCAATTTCTAAGCATTCCCTTTTTGCCTCCAACTTGCACACATATAAATACTTCATACATGCATTATTTCAAACTCGATGAAACTATAAACAGGGGCGGATCTAGAGGGGTATAGGGTATTCCTTGGAATACCCTAAAAATAGAGAAGTTTGTTCTGATGGTATTAGCTTTGGACTCTTATACAAGAGATCATGAGATCAAAACCCGTAGTAGGCAGATTTTAATTCTTTTTCTTAAAATCGGTCTGCCTCATAGAAATATTTTGTGTTATTAAAGACTTATAATAATAAAAAGTTATAAAAAAACTATGATATTATCACTTAGAGTAATTGGTTGGGCTGAAGTATTGTCATTTTTATCTTGTTGATGGTGAAGTTATGTTGTCTGAGTTCCCTAACCAATCCCCTTATATGTCTTTAAACTTGGGCATTTGTTGGTTTTTTTATTTTTGAATTATCCTTTTCTATAGGTCATGTGTAATGCAATGAAATTGCAACAAATACCGGTTATTGATAACTTTAACATGCAATTTTTAATAGATACCTTGACTGATAAAACCAACTGATATATTATACTTTAAACGGGAAAGATCCATTTTGATTACAACAATGGTAGCACTTCAAAGATTTGTCTATCTTCCAATGCCATAAGACCCTATTCCTCTCAAATTAAAAGATGTTGTCCTCTCTAATCCTCCTATCTATGGATAGGCAACATGTCTTATTTGGCCTAACTAACTTTCAACAAAACTACTAACTATCCATTAACTAACTAACTAACCAATACTTACCTAACAAGTAAAAACTTCTTAACTAGCAATAGTAGACCTATCATTGACTTTCCAATTTGTTAAGCTAATTCTTGTATATTATCAGCATCAAGATATGTGCCAAATTAAGCACTAACTCTTTCATTTTAAAAATTCATATAAAAGAAGATTATTGGTCTTGCTTTAGTGGTGATAGAAAGAATTTTGGTAGTTCATTAAAAGTTATATGGATTCAGACAGTTAAAAACTATATATATAATGATTTCTTGGTAGAATAGTATTATTGTATCTTTATCAATAACATGCATCTTTTGTACAAAGAAGTGTCAGATGAATATAAAGACTAATGAAGATGTTGAATTCTTTGATTTCATATAAAATTACACATCATTCTAATGCATGAGTTATGTGAATATACTAAAGGAGAGAGATTTTCCGAGGGCTTTAACGATTAGACTAGAATGTTTTTTATTTTTGAGTTGTAATTGAAATACTAGTATATTTTTATTAAGTAATATTATCATATTTTTTGTCATTAATTTTTTATACATTTTTTATATATTTTACTTTCACTACGGGAATACCCTGGATTTTGATTCTGGCTCCGCCCCTGACTATAAACACATACAAAAATTGCTCATCATCTTCAACCTCTCATTTATGCATACACACAAACAACATACACATAACCATTCATTATTTGGGTGCCATCTAGACTTGTGTTGATAACATTTAATTTATGTTGGTGTAACCTAAGATTGGGTTGAAATTTTTTAGGGGTTTCATCGAAAAAAACTATGAGGATTTTTCCTCCAAGATCAAAGTGTGGATTTGAGGGTTTTACCAAAATTTTGCAAATTTGATTCGACTGAGTGAATATGGGAGGTTCTTACAAAGGAGTATCATGAGGCGGTGAGTCATTTGGTAATCTTAGATGAAAATAATTCACAATTCTGATTTGGCCAAGTGAAGCTTTGAAGAACGACTGTTCTTGCAAAAGAGTAGCGCGAGACGGCGAATCAAATTGGTATTGTTGGGTGACTTGATCAAACTCATATCAAGGGAAGAGAAAATGCTAGGATCAACATCAAACATAAGGTTTGTAGGATTGGGTTGCTATATTTCTCTTGTAAATGATTTTTTGCATAGTAAGAATTCTTATCTCAATTCCAAATGAAATTAGGGACAGGCATAGCCATAGTGAGGACGATTGGTGAACCACCTAAATAAATCTTTGTGTTCTCTACTTATCTCTCTCTCTCTCTCTCTCTCTCTCTCTCTCTCTATATATATATATATATATATATATATATATATATATATATATATATATATATATATATATATATATATATATATATATATATATATATATATATATATGATTTACTTTGTATAATAAGTGGTTCAATTTATTGATTATGTAATTGATTCGTATATACATATACTTTGATTGTTAAACATTTATTTTTTGATTACATTATAATAAATTAGATTGTGAATGATATTTCATATCAACAAAATCAAAGGGAAAATTTGAAAAATCGATTACACGCCAAGTGTTTGATAATTTGCGTGTTTTTGTTGTATCAATAATTTTATTGGAAACTGGTTAATAATTGTGACCATTATAAAACTATTGATTGAGAAATTATTATATCAAGTCTTATCATCATTTTAGATTTCATTATGTGGTTTATGCATATCTGAGTTATCAATAGTCGGTTCGGTATAGTCGACTTGTTCGATCTAGGCTTAATCATCTGATTGCCATAGTTTTTGATTTGCTTTCAAAAGAGAATTTTAAAAAGTGATTTTTACACCCCACCTAGATAAGTTATTGTCATCTAACAAGTGGTATCAGAGCTCTAGTTTATCATGTGCTTCAAAAACGCTTATTAGGTAATGGCCACCGAACCTAAAAGGGCATACAATAGAGCGGTCGTATTCACTGGTGAAAAACGTGGCTATTGGAAATCTTGTGTGCCTATTCATATCAATTTATATGATAAGGGTGTGTGGGACACTATTATCAACGACCCAAATCAAATTATTGTGACTGATGCTAATGGGGTTGTCACACCTAATCGGAAGCACAATTGAATGATGATGATAAGAAAAGTGGAATTGCGATTAGAAAACACAAAATATTCTCATATCCGTTCTTGGTGTTGATGAATTTTATCATGTTTCTTGTTGTGAAACCGCTAAGGCTGCATGAGACACATTGTAAGTTGCTTATGAGGGAATAATGAAGTCAAACAAGCAAGAATTAATATACTAAATCAAGAGTTCAAACTATTTTGCATGAAGCATAGTGAAACCATTGCTGAAATGCTAAAGATGTCTCTTATATCATTAATCATTTAAATGTAATTGGAAACCAGTTTCCAATGAAATTGCTACTTATAAATTTTTGAGGTGTCTTACTATGAAACAAAATGTCACCGCAATCAAGGAAACTAATGATCTTACAACACTAGACCTCACTATATTGTTTAGTAAGATTAAAGAACATGATTAAGAATTCACTTGTTTGGAAAAACATGGGAATCAACATGAGAAGAAATTAAAGAAGGAGAAAGACATGGATAAGGAGGTAGAAAGATTGCTCTAAAGGATTCTAGTTCGAGTTCCTGAGCAAATGGATATTATTATTAGTGACGATGAAAATTTAGATGATAAATAAATAATTATTTATGAAAAGATACAATAAGTACATTAGAGAGAATGAAGAAAAGCACTCTGAAAAAAATCTCATGGCTTATTCCTTGAGAATCACAAAGTTCATAAAATTTTGCATTAATAAACTCATTGTCATTGTCACTTTTGATTTTGATAATCACACTCATCTTCTCCTCTTAAATGATTTGACACAGATCTTTAAAGACTTCAAAGGTATCTGATTTTTCTCAAAGAAAATTCATCCAAGTATATCCAGAATAATCATCTACAACCATAAAGACATACCTTTTCCTTCATAGGCCGTCTATATGTAATGGTCCCATTACATCCATAAGAAGAAGTTCCAAAACTTTGGAAGTAGTCTGATGTTGCAACATTCGATGTGACATCATGATTTTCTTTTTTTACTTTCACACTTATCACAGACTTCCCCTTCTTCAATCTTGAGCTCTGGCATATCTCTAATGTCTCTTTCAGATATCACTTCCTTCATTCTTTTGAAATGAGGATGTCCAAGTTTTTGGTGTCACATATTCACTTCATACTCATTAATTGTTGAACATGTGAGTAAGCAACTATTTGAGATTCGCATAAATAGAAGTTGTCTTTAGACCTTATGCATTTCATTAGAACAACTTATTTATCATTTTTGACTAAACATTATAATTTAGAGAAGTTCACTAACAAACCTTGGTCACACAATTGACTAATGCTAATAAGATTAACAGTTAATTCTTTGACAAACAATACATCTTCTAACCTGGGACAACCATTACACATCATGTTTCTAACCCTTTTGATTTCTCCGTTGAACCCATCATATAACCTTACAGAACATGTGGGATGAGGTTTGACATCCACTAACATCTTTTTGACCCATATTATCTGTCTAGATAAACCACTCTCAAAATAAAAGTCTTCACAAGTTGAGTCTCTCAAGGAAGTATGAGCTATAGGATTAATATCACTCTTTTCAACACTTCTCTTATTGCTCACTTTATTATCCTTAGAATGAACTAAATTTTTTTTATCTCCATATAATTGGAAGCAAAAAGACTTTATTTGACCAAACTCACCACAATAGTGACTCCTCCAAGTAGATTGAGGTTGAATTTAAGATTCATTATAATTGCCAAGATGTTGTAACATGTGTTAGACATGTTGCTCTTTTTCTTCCCTTTAGAAGGAATGAACTTTTCTTCTGACATCCTTCTCAGTTTATTATCAAATTAATAATGAACTCTAGTATCTTCATCCTCTTTCACCATATTTATAAATATTTCAAGTTATCAAGCTTGGAGTTTAAGCGTGTTACCTCATTTTGTAGGTGAGAAACAATACCTAAGAGTTGCTTCCTTTCATTATCCAAATCAATAATGATCTTCCTTTTCTCTTCCTCTATTGAGCTTTCATCACACATACCATAAATGTCCTTGTAAGACATATCCAGGTCTTTATAAATATCATCATTATCATCACAAGCTCTTCCTCTCTTGAGGTTTTCATCACACATTCCAAAGGTGTCCTTATAAGACACATCCAGGTCTTCATAAATATCATCATTCTCATCACAAGCTTTAACTTCATATTTCCATCTACCGGATAAGGCCAACATAAGTTTGAAAGTTTTAGAATCATCTTCATCTTTTGACTTATCATCATTATACCAAGATGCAGTGAAACCCTTCTGCTATTTCTTGAAAAAGTTAGGTCATTCAAGTCTCATATGACCATATCCTTCATATTTAAAACATTTAATGCCTCTGCTTTGACTTGACTTCTCTTACGTTCTTATTTTCTTCTGAGAATTAAGATTGTTATTGATGTCAGATGGATGTTCTTGACATCTTGTCTCCCTCTTCTGTCCAATATTTTTAATACTCTATTGAATTGCTTCCCAAGAAGCACAATGATATTATACAGATCACCATCAGTGTCCAAATTAACTTGCCCTTTATCATCTTCAACATTAGACACAAAATCTATGATTTTGTTATTCTTCTCATCCTTGTCACCAATAGCCAATCCAAATGTTTGAAGTGACATAATAAACTCATCAACCCTCATGTTTTTGGTGTCCTGAGCGTCTTAAATAGTTGTGATCTTCATGTCAAATCTCCTAGGTAAGGACATAAGGATTTTTCTGACTAGCTTTGCTTCTGAAATCTTCTCTCTCTAGGCACTTGATGTATTAACAATTTCAAGAATCTTCATATGATATTCCTGAATTGTCTCATCATCATCCATCTTTAGGTTCTCGAATTTTGATGTGAGAAGATGAAGTATTGATATCTTCACCTTAGAGGTACCTTCATAAGTTGTCTTGAGAATTTCCCAAGCTTCCTTGGCTATAATATATGTATTAATCATCTTGGACACATTTTTGTCAACTCCATTGAATAGAGCATTCAAAGCCTTGGATTTTACGATAGCTTTTTCATCATCATCTCCATTCCACTATTCTTTAGGTTCTATAGTTTCAGTTCTAGTTTCTTTCCCATCTTTGTCAATGTGCTTCACAACAGGATGCTTCCATCATTTCAAAACAGCCTTTAAAGCTTTGATGTCCATAACTTTTAGAAAACTATCATTATAACTCTCCACCAGTCATAGTTTGAACAATCCAACATGAATGGTCTATTGTTATATCCTCATTCTTTCTCCATAGTTCCTGAAAATGTATCCCAAAATCTTACTCAATAAACAGAATAGGGTGCCTGCTCTTGATGCCAATTGAAATTCTAGCATGCACAATAATAAAAGTCAAGACAAATGTCTCAACAACACACAATTTCGCAACATATGTTATGAAATCTAATGACAGAACAACAACACGATAAAAATAATGTATAATTATAACTTGCAGAAAGTAAAAGAACACACTGAATTGTTAACTTAGTTTGGTGAAAAATCACCTACTTTCGGGGCTACCAAGCCAGTAAGGAAATTCACTATTAGCAATATTAATTCGAAGCTAAAATCCTCCATTTACAACTTCTCATTTAATTCATACCCAGGGGGACTTCTACCTAGGCACCTCCTAGATATGAGAATCCCTCTCACTCCCAATCACCACAGTGATAACAAACCAATCTCAATCCTAATCCTAATCCTAATCCCAAAGAATGTCTCAAAAAACCAAACATGAAGAACACTCTTACAAATTACAAATACTTAGTTAGATTAAAAGCTTTACTAAGAATAATACTCAACTCCTACTTAAAATATTCAAGTGGTACAATCATTTGATAAACAAGTAACAATTAGTCAACCCAAATGCATCAAAAGATACATAATGACGTACAAAGAAAAATATGGAGAACCTAAGGAACTACCAACCCCTAAACCCTTATTTTTCATAAGGTTTTACAACAAAAACTATGATTAAAAAACTAGGTCTTGGACAACTCCTTATATAGACTTTTGCAATGAGCTTGGACTCTTTAATCAAATTCAATCAGCAGCTCCCAGAACCTGTAGAATCGTTTCCACCAAAATAAAAAAAATCTCATAAATGTTTTCTAAAAACTCTCAAGGATAAGAAACTAATCAAACATCCTCTTGCTTCTAATAAAATCCTTGATTGTCTGCGCCAATTATGAGTACAAATTATTCCAGATACTCAAAATTTCAAATTAAATCTTCAAGGATAAATATTCAGTGTACTGGAAAGATGTTTTATTGTAACATATTACAACATTTACTAGAACATCCGTCAAACAAGGTACATGCAGATTGTTGTACCAGCTAGTCAAGATGTTATGATATCTTATTTTAACATTAGGCTACAATACACGTTTTCCAAATAAAACACGTTTTGATCAAATTGTTGTCAACACTTTGTTTTATCAAAACTGTTGCCAACCATAAAATCACAGACCTAACAGTGATGGCATACTGAGGGTTGCAAAGTACATCCTCCACAGAGGGAATCATGTTGTGCCACTTTATCGTGTGTATCTTGATCGTACTAACCATGATGACATCAGATGGATGTCGTTCGAGGATAACACAAATGTTGTCTTCTTCGACCTCATCTCATTATACTCCGGGTGGCTAGCATGTGGGTCTAATATTATGGTCAAGTATCTTCTGAAGTGGTGCATCCGACATTTTGGCTTTGTGCATATGATACCAAGATCTCCTTTTCAGGTTGCTCTCGACACTATTGTCTGATGGGAACTCGATGATATCTTTCAGAATTTGGAGAATCATTTGGTGCCATAGAAATAGAAGTATCAAATGATGCCGACATTCGAGAGTTGACATTGCTTAGAGGGATACTTGACATATTTCTGTAAAGTGTCACATCCTATCATGACACTAGATGGTCCTAGACGTCCACCTAGACAAGCTCATGAGGAGCTCTTGGAGAACCAGCAGGCCGATGGTGACCATACCACTGATGTTTTGCCGATATATTAGCGGATACACACACTTGGGCCAAGGGAATTAGATAGAGGGACCATTGATAGGGGCGGTCCTAAGGCGATGACCATCGTTGAGAGAATGGTTAGGGAGGTAACCAGTGTAGCGAGACATATGAGGCAGAGGAGGTCACAGGGTGTTAATATTAGACATACACAATAGCAGTAACCTATGTTATTTTGTTTTATTTTTACCGATGTAATATTTTGACATTACACACTTTTTGAACAACTGATGTATTATATTTCTCTATTTCTTAACATCTAATCAAATTGTTATGTTTCGTTTACTTTTTTGTTCAAATCGTATCATTTTATGTTTGTCTGCTTATTAGGTAGTGGTAATGATGATGTTTTAAACAAAAATGGTACAAACAAACAAAGTTTAAGATATGCATATCCAAAATCTTTGTTTTCATATCCGTATGGTGGTTTCATATGTGCTTATCCAAAACACACAAATTAATGCGTTCGAATATGCATATTCAAAGAGTATTTTCAAATTTTTAGAGGTGATTTTGATTATATAAAGATATCTTAAGAAATTCCCTTATGATAAAAACATGCATTTAGAGGGGTGCAAGGTTAAATTGAAAGTGTGTAGGAGAAATACTTTAGGCCCGATAGTAAATGTATGGGCCTTATTTTCATTTCTTCCATAATGAAAAGATGAAAACAAAATCAACATTTACGAGAAGGGTTTCTCAAAACTCACGAGTAATCATTTGGAGTTTTTTCTAACAAGAGTTACAAGAACGCACAAAATTTGCATTTCATTTCAAATGCAGCATTGTCCTTAAAGCTCAGGTATATTCCCTCTCACTACTTCTAAATCATTTTCCCCCAAAATATTCCTGCACTGTCTTCTACATGGTAATGTCAATCATCGTTACTACTAATTCAATTTCTTTCAATTTCAATTTTATCCATTTATCACTCAAATTCTCTTTTGCCTCTAATTTTGAGAAATATGCACGTGCATGCCTTTAAACCATAGGTTTTACGACACTGTGCATACATTTTAGTTAAAAAATATAGCTTTTTTTGTGTGTGCAGAATTAGGTTATTGAATGTAATAAAAATCAAATTGAAAATTGAAAATTGTAAGGTCGAGGATGTCTACTTCACCTGCAAAAGCCACTTGGAACCCTGCATTCCATAAAGTATTTGTCGGGTTATGTCTGCGAGAAGTGTTGAAGATGAACGAGCCTGGTGCGCGGATTACTAAGGAGAGTTGGTGTAGCATTGTTGAATCCTTTTATGAAAAGACTGGCGTGACGTACGATAAGAAACAGTTCAAGAATCACTATGATTCCACCCGGAAGTTATGGAAGGTTTGGGATAAGTTGACTCATGATAGTACCATGAAATGGGATCCGGATACTTGTAAGTTTGATGCTTCTCAGGAAGACTGGTGCGATTATATAAAGGTATGTATGATAATCAGAGCCGTGTAGGTTAGTCTCGGTTAGTCGCAGTTTAACCATGATAAAATAAACATAGACCCTATTTAACCACAATTTAACCGTGACAATATTTTAGGAGACCTTATTTAGTCATGGTTTAACTGAGACAAATTGTAGACTCTGCGGTAGCCTGCTTTGCACACCCTCAAAGACGACCCTGATGATTATTATTAGTAATTTTCATACAAGATGATAGGAGATCTTCATGATTCTGGATAAATAATTATGAAGCCTTGTTATTGTTTGCAGGAAAACCCAGAAGCTGCACAGTTTCAGTCTAAGGAAATCCAGTTTAAAGACGAATTGGATATTATCTTTGATGCAGAAATGCCACCTGAGGAAATTAAAAATTCGATACGTCTTAAGTGGCAGGATAATGCTAGAGCTGCATCTTTGCACGGAAAAGGACGCGGGAGAAAGCGTAAGTGTGTTGTTAGGAATTACGAATTAGCTACTTCTGATATTGTTAGTTCGACGCTAACTCCAAAAGCCAATTGGACACCTGCATACCATAAAATCTTTGTGGATTTATGTCTTGATGAAACTTTGAAGGGGAACAAAGCTGGGTCACATTTTACCAAGGTGGGTTGGAGGAATATTATGGGATACTTTTATTCAAAGACAGGTGTGAGATATGACAAAAGACAAATTAAGAATCACTATGATTCGACCAGAAAACAATGGAAAATATGGGTTAAATTGATTGGTGACGATATCATGAAATGGAACCCTGAAACCAGTAAGTTTGGTGCTTCAGAGAAAGATTGGGTCGATTATATTAAGGTAAGAAGGTATATTCATTCAATTTGTTGAGAGATTCTGTTCATGGTTTGAGATTGATAATAATCAGTCATTTTGTCACAGGAAAACCCAGAAGCTGCACAATTCCGCTTTAAGGAAATCCCATTTCCCGAGAAATTGGACATCATCTATGGAAGCGACAGTATACAATCCGGGGAAATGCGACCATCATCTAGTAGTGAGAGACAAAAAGATGATTCAGGAACACCAACTCCTTTATATGGAAAGCGAGGGAAGAAATATAAGAGTGTTGAAAAGGATTTTGACTTTAAGAGTGCTATTTTGGTTAATGCTACACCAATCAGTGCAATTGCAAGTGAGCAAAGCATTTCGTGTTCATCATATCGTAAGGTCAAAGCCACATGGACCCCTTCATTGCATAAGACCTTTATTGATCTATGTCTGCAGGAGACATTAAATGGAAATAAGCCTGGGACACATTTTACTAAGGAAGGTTGGAGGAATATTATGGATTCATTTCATTTGAAATCTGGTTTGAATTATGGCAGATTACAGTTTAAGAATCACTGGGATTCTACAAAGGAACAATGGAGAACTTGGTCTAAGCTTGTTTCCACTAGTTACATGAAATGGAATCCGTCTAAGCATACATTTGAGGCCAGTGACGAAGATTGGACTAGCTATTTACAGGTATGTTAAATTACCAAATGTACTTACTTTAGTGTGTTCATTTGAAAGTTTGCAAATCTTAATAAAACTCCTGACTCCCCTCCGCTGCTCATTTGTTATAGGCAAACCCAGAAGCTTCCCAATTTCGCTATAAGGAACTACAATTCCCCGACGCATTGGAAACCATATTTAATGGTACTACTGTTACAGGGGAGACTGAACCTGCTGTGCAACAGAAGAGAAGCGATGACAGCGTTAATACTTTGCCATCGCACACAAAAGGACCTGATGTAACCAGCTCAGATGAGAAGACTGAGTATCTCTGTGATGCTGTTGCATCAAGGAATGGTGTGAGTATTCAAAAGAATACCTTTGCAATTTCATCTGCTGAAGGTAAACGTAGTTATAGTATTGGTGAATGCATTGAATGTCTTGATGGAATGGAAGACGTAGAGCAAGGAAGTGACCTGTATTTGTTTGCTTTAGATGTTTTCCTTAGGCAGGAACATAGGGAAATTTTTCTCCAATTGAAAAAGCCTAATCTGAGGATCTCATGGTTGCAGCGGCTTCAGTCGGTTGGTCAGTCTTCACTCTAGGTTTTCTGTCTATATAATCATCATCATCGTCATCATTCTTGTTTTTTTCTTTTTCTTTTTCCTTTTTATTGTTTTCATAATAATATTTAATAGTGCTGTATATAGTCAAGTGTTTAAGTTCTGGTCTGCTCCTTCCATGATGACGATATTGTGGTAAGCTTACTTGGAAGCTTAGAAATGTATTTAGTGGATTTTATCTCCCCTTCCCTTGTTTTGCAATCCTCTTAAGTCTTAATATTTTAACATTGTTTTGTTGTGTTTGTTGCTACTTTAGAGTTTGTACGAGGTTTTAACTGTCCGATACAGTACTTTTGGACCTTTGAAGTTTCATTTTTGATATTCCAAATTGAAGTTCCATGTTCTTGACATGCAACTTTGATTCCTTACAAGATATTTGATAACATTGTATCTCACATAGTTGGATAACTACATAGTAAAATCTAAAGGCACCTCTAGGTTGGAGAATCATGCTCATCCCTCAAGTACATATTGAATTGTTTGTAGTAATTATGTTACAAAAACAAATCTAGTTCATAATAAAAAGAACCTAAGTAAGTGCTAATAGTAATTCTGTCTTGTGTCTTCCTGTTTGATGGACAGTGAACTGCAAAACTAATTTTCAGTATCTATGCTCTCTATCTGATGCTCAAACTTGTTGCATACAAGACCCGGCAGCAGAAAATTTCGTATTTGAGTATCTGGAGCGCTCAATGCATCCAAATGGCTACTTACAATACTTTTTATATGAAAGCCCTTCTTCTGTATCACACTTCTTTGCCTAGAAAAGTACTCATTCCCTTTGGTAGACACAGAATCTTCTGCTCTGTAAAAGTGTAGATCATTGACAATATAAGATCATAAGATTCAGTTATTAGATCTTGCTTTTAGTAAAGCTAATTCTAAGTTTGTAAGCAAGTCTAAAGCAATTATAGATATAAAAGGAAGATAGTCACTATACCTCATCATCAAGGAAGACCAACCTCTAAATCCTGCAGAAACAAGATGATTAATGGTGTCATTTTGGTACATTTCAGGTTCTCTTGATACCAAAATTATAGGCCACCCATCAGTTTGAAGCTTCATGTGTAATCTTAAAACATACACGACCATTACATCTTTTGCCTCTTTGACACAGTTGCTAATGCCGTCCCTATGAAACCTGCACCAACATAAACTCGTTGATAAGACTGGACTCAGCAGCACCAGTTGTTTCTGATGTGAGCATTTTCTATATTTTACACCATCCTATATTAAAGAGCATTAGTTGTGCAAGGTATTACCTCTGATACAAATTGGAAGAATAAGGATTTGGAGGAACAATGTCATCTATGTCCAACAACACCACATCCAAACCATTGTCTGAAGGTCTCAGATTCTTGAAGTAATCATCAATCATAGACACAATTAAATTCAACTCTTTGGCATAATGCCCTCCTTTGATATAATGTATAGCCAGATCTCTACATATGTTTGGAAGATCATATCTCTCTAAGCTATTGATCTCAGCATGTAGAGAATACACCCTGCAATAACTGTAGTAATCATTCATATTCACGAGATCAATAACTCCAGTACTTTTACTTTGACATGAGTGCAGCATAATCACCAAAGAAACCAGCAAAGTAACGAGTAAAACTCCAAGAGTGACAAGCGAAACAACGAAGATCGTTGCTGTAAAAGATGACATGTAGAATCCTGAATCTAGACCGTAATGGCTTGATGTATCTGTGAAAACAAAAAGAAAAAATTACAACTTGAAGGTGCTATTACTAGCAGTGTTTTAAAAACTTAACCGGACGGTTCAATCGATTAAACCGTGAACTGTCATGGCATACCGGAATTGTCTGAAAGACTAACTCCAGAGTACTGCTGCTCCATTTGATGTGCATAAGCAGACATAGTTTCAAGCTATAAACAACAGTGACTTTAATCCAGTTCAAGTAACACCTTCAGTATGCTTCCAAGTGTCAAAGGTTGCAAGTAGTTGCAACTGAAACATTACCATAAAATGAAAAAAGAATCAAACCCAGTTAAAGATTTGACATGACACACCAAAAAAGCAACCATTTTGTTTTGGCAAAAAAGCAACCATTTTGTTGTGGATATATTATAGTGAAGTGAGTGAGAAAAAAAAGTACCAGAGAAAGACATTAATGAGTCCCAAAACAAAATGTGGGAGATAATACGAGAATGGATGTTTCACTAGAATGCATGAGTATATATGTTTTGCTATTGTCTGTTGTGTGTGTGTCACTATATGAAGGAAGCTTCCTTTGTTTTTTTGTGTGCCTTTCCTTTCTTATCAAGCACTTGCGTGTCTACACTTAGTGGAAAATCGTTAGTTTTTTCAAATGTATTCTTTTTGAGCATTTCAGAAGGACTAGTTGAGATTTCAAATATAAAATTATGAAAATGAATAAATTTTTTAAGTAGCTAAAGTATTTAATAATATATTTTTGAATTGATAATTTCTAATGTTTAGTCCCTTCCCTCTCTCATTTATCAACACCATTTGAGAAAAAAAAGTGGGTGATAGAAGAAAGAGATAGAAAATAATACCATTGTAATATATTTTATTTATATTGAAGATAGAGAGAGGAGATGCTACTAATGAGAGGGGGTGCGAGCACTTTCGATTAAGTGTTTAGACGAGTGGTGTGTTGTTTTTGACATTGTTATTATCATCATAAAGAATTTTGGTGAGGTCTTGTGCTATCACTAAGAGAAAAGAATCAAAATATTTGATAAGAAAAAAAAGTTGGATATTATATGTGTTATGCGCCCCTCTAGAAGGCACAATAACAACTACCATGAAGGCAAAATGATTCACCGAGTCTCGCGTGAGACATGTGCACAATAATGAACAAGGAAGTAAATAATTTTAATCTAAAGATCAATATTGAAATTTTTTGCATCTTGTGCCGATAGATTAACAATTTGTTATAACCATCTTATTATATAAAAGGAGAATGCCCCATTTCTCTCCGTTAATTCGAATTCAAAACTTATTCACTTCATCTTACTCTTACACTGACTTGGGCATTTGAGTGCTAATCTTGAAGGTCAGTCCTTCCTCCACTTTACCGGAAGCTCACATCCACAGTTCAACGATCAATTCTGATTGTTGCATAGAATATTTACGACATTTGTGAGAATCAACATCTGATTCCTGTGCACATTAAAACAATTCTTCTTTCGATTCACTAAATTGAAGCTTTCTTGACCTAGAAATTCAGATCTCTAAAATTTGAACTATAGGTCATTATTCTCGATCCTTTCTGATTGAAGATTAATATCACTTCTCAAATCTACGTCCAAATTCATTATCAATGGAAGATTTCAGAGCTACTCACTCCATTACACAAGAATCAACCGCTACACGAGCTGCCAAAGATCCACCACCTCTTACTCAAAACGGTAGCAATTAAATCCCTGTGAAGTCTCCATCCGCACACTCACCTAAATATCTTATCCAACCTAGGACATTGCAAGGTGTTTTTCAACCTCTCCTATTATTAGGATCCACCCCGCAGTTTCAACCAAACGAACCATTGCTTAGGCCTTTGGCGTTGCCGACGGTACCTAGATCGGAAGCACTTCATGATTTCTAGTTGTTCCTAGCTAACCTCGACGTAAAAGGTGCTAATGAATTGCCAAACAAAGTTTATAACATGGTTTGAAAACCGAACTATTAAGTCGTAGAAGAAAGATTACTTCGGCTCAAAGAAAGCTTGCATCACTTAAATCAGAAGAGAAACATAATGAAATAGGCTATCTCTTAAAGAAACCAAACCCCTTCCTCGAACCAGAAATATCTCGCCGTGAAACTACTATGAAATCTCCAAGCCACCAAAGAAGCTAGAAACTCCAAACTCCTACTCCTAGTTCTGAAGGAGGAAGGGGTAGTCACACTCCTCTTGAGGTCCCCAACCCTTAAAAGAAGGAAGAACCAGAGGAGCAACCTCTGGTCAAAGAGGGGAATAAGAATCATCTTTATGCTTGTATTATGTATAACTAAATACCAACATCACTGGAGAAGCCTCTAAAGTTCTATAGTAACGACGAAAATGTAGACCCAGATGAGTATGTGCAGATGGTTTAGATTACTATCATGCTCATGACGCTGCAAAGTGAAAACTCTTTGCACTGAATCTAACCAGATCGACTATGGTTTAGTTCAAATCTTTACCTGACAGAAGCATACATTCATGATCTGACTTATGTGAGAATTTCATCACTCGCTTCACCGTCCAGAACAAACAACGTACAACAATAGTCTTACTTAATAAGATCAACCATGACAAGAAAAAGTGTTTGCGGTAATATATCGACCGGTTTACAAAAGTATTTGTAAAGGTTGGGGGTCCGACAAAAGCCCGAAGTGTTGGATTTTCAAAAATAGCTTGAGGCAGGACAATGCTTTCAGGGAAAATTTAGGGCATAACGAAGCCCACAACTTGAAAGAGCTATTGAATATGGCTCAAACCTTTATTAATTTTAAGGATAAACTCATTTCACTTAGGGACAACTAAGCAACGAAGGATGCAGGTTCCAAATGGTCATCAGGGAAGAAATCCAACCAACACAAAGAGGAAGATACACTCCCTTCAATACCTCCATGGAGAAAATTTGGAAATAATGTGCCAACACAAAGTTTAAGAAAGCAGGGATAAAAAATCTCCTAACCACGAAATCCTCTCAGATTGACAAGTCCAAGTATTTTTGTTTCCATAAAAGTCACGTCCAAAACACCGACTCCTACATCTGTTGAATGATGCAATTAAAGAGTTAATAAAGAGAAATTATCTGTCGGATCACACTAAATATGGAAAGGGGACAAATATAATTCCTTAAAGAGTAAGTAGTCTCTGGATAAGACTATTTATGTCGTGACTAGGGGTAAGAAAGCAATGAATGAAGAAGAGGAGGTGCATAAAGGGAAGCTTCAAAATATTACGTCTATCATGTGAGGTTCCCCATGAATAAACTTCATGTTCAAGGGGACAATGAAACTAAAAATCTCCAAACTAACGACTGTCAATAAGAAAGGAAAATGTACATCAACCAAGGGTCCAGAGAGGCTGATGCCCAACTTCCATGATAGCGAAAAGGTCGGGGGAATCTCAATTGAAATATTTCTGTTGGTCATAAAGGCCAAGATTGGCCCCTTTGACGTGTCCCAAATATTGATTGAAGGTGGCAACTTTTGCAACACGATGTATTCATAAATTTTCGAGAAGATGGACCTGAAAAAATTAAAAAATTATGGCCTTATGAGGGATATGATATGTAGGCTTTCAGTGGCATGACGACCCATCCCTAGGGGTAAATAAATTTAATGATTACTATAGGGAAAACGAGAGATGTTAAAATAATTCAATCATAGTTCCTGTTGGTTCCCTAGAAAAGCTCTTATAGTTATATCCTTTCTGGACCCTTAGTGAAATCCTTAGATGTTGTAGCATCCTCGGTTCACCTCAAACTAAAGTTTCACAACCTCCACGACGAACCAATCATGGTAAGTGCCAACGTTTTTAGAGCAAAGAGAATCTACCAAGCCTTGCAAAAATACTAGAAAAAAGAGGAGAGAAAAATCCATGGAGATTAACATAATCTCCCTGATCGTCCAGTTAAGAGATATTAATGTTGGCTCTCCCACAAGTAAGGCATGTCACTTTATCCAGAAAATCAAAGTGGCTGAGTCGAATAAACTAAAGGTGACGAGAGTCCCTTGGAAGTGAATAAGCGGTGGAAAACCCACTTGGATATTTTAATATATTTTTATGAAACATAATTAAGTCATTATAATGTACTATGACCATTTTTGTTAAATAAATATTTTTTTTACCAAATATATATATTTTCTTTGTGATAGTGAAAGGTAGCAATGAGTACAAGGTAAAACCAAGGTGATCAAAGCCACACCACAAAGACTCATGGGTTTCGTTAGTAATGTCAGAGAAGTATCACTAAAGCAATCAATACCCCACAATTCAAAGTGCACACGCACACACAAAGAAAGTGGAAAAACCACTCACAAAAAGGAAATGGAAAAACTACGAATTGGAAAAGACCGACCCCTCCATCTTGGTAACTAGTCATTTAAGAAGCAACAACGAGTCTTCCACACATTGAATTCAGTTCATGTATTCACATTGAGGAAGAAAGAGGTACCGACCCTTGTTCGGGCATGACCATAAAGACATTCAATAAACTTTGATCGAAAACCTCTTAAAGGATAGAGGACACCGTATATAAAATTAATATATACACATTATCCCATGGATATTGTCACATTTATATATACAAATCAAGAAGTAACATTCAAAAAAGGAAAATAACATGGCTAATCTTAGAACGAGACAAAATTTCCATCTTTAGAGCTTTGATACGACCAGACTTGCTCCACCGAAATGAATAAATGAGGATATAAATTATCCACTTGTAATAAATATTTCTCAAAATAATAAGAGATATACCTAAGCCTGACATCAGCCGCTTTATCCAACTCTTAATTCAAAGAGGTATTTTCAATATGCAAAGTCTTAATATCACATTGGGCAGTTGAAAGAGATGTTTTTGTAACAAATGATGATGCTTGAACTAAAGTCAGAGCTTCAAAATTATTTGCTACTTATCACAACAATAACATTACTTGATCAAATAAATAGCCAACTAACTTGAAGACACTCAAAGTTCTACCTATCTTGATAAGAGAAGTATACACCCTTTTTACTTCTTGAAAGTACATGTTGTGTTGAAGTGTCAGATAACAAAAATTGAGCTACAACAATTGTCTTTCCTTAGGAATTTGATTAACCATAAAAACCTCCCCATGATGGGATCCACCAATGGTTAGAATGACACAAGCCTGATAGATATAATATAATAAGTCTAATAATTCCTCCTCGAGAGTGCCGCCAGTCAAACTGTCAAGGTAAGAACAATCAACCTTCAAAATGGATGTTTGATTCTCCCTTATAGTACGAGATCCTTATCGGGACTAGAATACAAGAGTTGGAGTACTTTAGGATAAGGGTAAGGTTCCTAGAGTTATTAAAGCTCCTCAAGTATCCCTAAGGATTTCGAAATCAGGGTTGAAAATTGGGACTGTTCCATATTGAGTTTGTGGAAAATATAGCAGGGAAGGCCCGGTTAAACACATCATCACTCCAGAAGGAACATGTGCGATGACATGTGATAGAAAATTCAAAGGACTGACTATATGACAAACATAGAAATATAATAATGTTGGAAGTTTACCAAAAAAGAACTTCCTTTTCTCCACGGTGTTAACATCCATATACATGCAAATTTCGATGAGCCTTTACGAATGTTTTCTTGAGGCTTTATCTCTAAAAATAACACCTTTGATGTAACCCTACTATTTGAAGAAAGTGGCTAACCACTTCTTTAACTAAAGCTCCTCTTGGGACTTCCATCCTCCTTGAATACATATGACTCATTCCTTGTTAAAAAGTGACATTGGCTCAAGAACTTACAAAATAAACACATACATCAGTATTTCCGCTCAGTTTCTATGGCATAAATATTTTAATGAGCCTCTTTGTGTCGAGGAGTAAGAAAAAATAAGTGATCTTTGGAATGTTTCACACCATTGGAATACAAATCGAAGTAGTGGGCAGGGGTGAAAAACAGACATGCCCACTCCATTTAGGTCTTCCTTTCAAAAATCCGTAAAAAATAGTGTAGGATATGATTTGTTGAGGGTATATGCTTAAAACCTTGCATCTCCCTGCAAAAATTGAGTGCAGGACGGGGCAAGCTCGTAGATATTGTATATTTTAAGCCTAAAAATGTCAATTTTTCATGTTAATTTCCATGCCTGTAAAAACCCGTAAAAAGCAGGACATGGCAGAGAAGACACATTAGAGGTGCATGCCTAAACCTTGGTATGCCTTGCAAAAGATGCTGACAAAATGCGCATGCCTGGCAAGATGGATATGTTTTGCCACCGCTAGTACCGGGTAACTCGCGTCAATGAAATTAAACCATGACCTTGTGCACAAGTCACTGCACTATGTTTCACATTGAAAATGTGGAAGAAGAGTGACAAATAACCCCTATACCCTACTAATCACACAAGTATTGGAAAACTTTGATGAAAACCCAACTAACGGGATTCAACTGCGGATGAGCAATCATCAGATGGTTCATAATATTATTAAATTAAAAATCATTGAAAGGCAAACAAATAGTGCATATGTGATATTCGTTGCATATCTTTTTACTCTCCTCTAGGATCACTACGCCATAGTCAGATGAATGACCTATTTTAAGGAAAGACCTATCGAGGTTAACTTTGCGAGCAAAAATAGAAATAGTCATTGAAATTTCAAAATCTACCCAAGCATTTGAAGTATATTCTTTTTTCGTCACATGGTGGATACCACCTCCGTTAGTCAAGAAGCTAATGTGTTGCAACGAACATAGATGACGAAAGAACAAAATGCAACATTGAAGGAAATTGTATAGCTATTACCAAAGATCGTACAACATCTTACTGAAAGAAACGAAGTAAGTAGTACCAATACTCTAGATTTCCTTAAAAAGACACTCAAGTACTGTAGTCATCAAAGGTCATCTTGATGAAGCAGGTAAAAATACATTTAGATTATAGGGTACATTTCAAGCATAAGTTTCCCACGACGATGAAATCACATCACATCTTTTCACTTAAACTAGGAAATAATCGGCAAAATAAGGAAAGCAAGCCCCAACCTTTTCGATCAGGGGCAACTGATTGAGGGTCAACTGTTCTAGGCCGCCCATGGGGCATAATAAAATTGGCCAAGAATGAAACATGACCCACCGAGTTAAGAAAGAGACAAGTGCACTATCATGGGGAAAGAAGTAGATAATCTCAACCCAAAGATTAATCAAACAGATTCCCACATCTCTCCCTGATAGATTAGCGAACTGTTATAATCTCCTTACTTTATAAAGGGATAACATGCAATTTCTCAGATAATTCAAATTCAATACTCATTCGCTTCATCTTAATCTCACACCGACTTGGGCATTAGTGTGCTAACTATATAGGTCATTCTCTCTTCTACCGTATCGGAAGTTCAAATTCACTGTTGCAATCCACATCCACCGTTCACCCATCAATTATGGTTTCCACACGAAACAATTTGTATTCTAGAAACAAAAAATAATGGATCTTTTTTGTGCGAAAAATATGAGCAACTCTAGAAATGTTGGTTATTCTTATTTCCCGTCTACTGATGTTTTAGTTGAAATAATATTGAGGAGTTTGAGGAAGGTGTAAGTAATATGGATCCAAATGCTTTAATACCACAAGAGGGGGAGATGTTCCATATCCATCCAAAAACCTTAAAACTTATATGAGTCACCTTACATCTTATTCATTTACATGCGATCTGAAGCTTTACCACTCACACTTAAATCCAAGAATTTGGCATGTTGTTGGTGTTACTTGAAAAGATAATTGTTGAAAAATGTTACATTGTTTATATTGTAAATAAAGATGAAGACCAAAACTATATATATATATATATATATATATTCCGTTACATAATGCACCACTGGAAAGTTTTTTATATTTGTATTTGATTTTTTATTTCTCATATTTTTGTGTTAAAATGCAGTTAAATATTTTTTTGAGATTATGTGTGGGCGGAAAGTCGTGAGAGTAGTATATATATTGTACTATTTTTTATATATTATTACTCTCGTTATCCTTTGACTATCCTTTAACAACAACCAATCTATTACTCTCGTTATCGTTGACCTTTATGTTGTTTTATTTTGTTGTATTAATTTTATTTTAATTTTTAAAATTTATATTAAATCTGTTTTTGGTCCAAAAATTATGAAAAAATTTCTAAAAAATTTCTTCTCGTTTTACATTTCGTGTAATTTTTTTAGAATTTTATTTTCGACTGTACTATTTTTCTTTAATTTTTTCTTTTTCGTGCATTTTAATTAGTTTAAAAATATTTTTATGCACTAAAAAATTCTGAAATTTTATTATATGGTTCAATGATGGTTTCTGACCTATGTTAAGTGACATATCTGTACCATAAGTGTCACTTCAACTTTTTTGGAAAGGAGTTTGGGAAAAAGATCAACGATGCAAACATTAGTTAACATAAATGATCAACATCTAGCGAAAACAATATAAATAATCTATCTATTACAATTAAATAACTTAAATGACACTGTGAGTAATTTAGTCAAACTTTTAATTTATATAAATGTATCAAAGATTTAGTTCGAAAATACATAAGGGTTCATAATTACAAACGACCAAATTCCTCTTAAATATCTTAGACTCTCAAATGATGGGAACCTAAAACATCTATCTCTTCAAAATTCTAATTAAAAAATATAAAAAAAATGAGTATTTTTTTTTAGAAGAATCACAATTTTTTACCAATTATTTTATTTCCTTCTTCAAGGTTTCATCACACATTGTTTTTAAAATAGATGTGTACCAAATTGGTCTACATGTTTGGAGGGTGAAGGAATTCAATTTTCATCTCTTAATAAAATGGTCTTTGAGGCTTATGTATGAAAAATATGAGTTATGTTTTAAGGTGTTGTCTAGAAAATTTTAGGATGGAAAAAGGCTCTATGTTAAGTGTTGAGTGGTGGTAGGGAAGTATGTATCTAGTGGATGAACTTGAAATTTATTAAGGTTTGGATTTTTTTATGGCTTAGTTTCATTTGTAAATAAGAGAATAATTTAACAAATAAACGGAGGTATTCTAGTTTTTATATTGATATTTTATTGGTTAGCCTTCTTCAATTTTTTAAGATAATCATACCTTCTTTTTTGGTATTTCAGCAGTTGATTGTACCTATTCAAAGAAATTGTAACATACAAATCGATTATGTCTTTGTATACATTTTGTTTTGTTGAAAAATCTAATTTTTGACTAAGTAATTTTGATTTTAGCATAGAAATTATAATATAGAATTTAAGCAGAATTCTATTAATTTCGTCCATAAATTTGCATAGTTTGGCCGTTATAAATTATTTATGTTTTAAACTAGACAAATTCATGTGCTTTCGCATAGAGTAACCCAAATTTATTATAAATATTTTTATCAGGTTATGTTTTAGCAAAATATAGAAAAAATGTATTCAATTAATTAAATAAATATAATTTAACTGATATAATTAAAATAACATAAAGTAATAAAAAATATTTTTTTATCAAATGTTAAAGCATTTTCAACATAATTAAATGATTGAAAAGGAGAACAGGTGTGTGAGTTACAATACTCTGTCTGAAAAATTCAATAACACCGTTGATATAACATTCTCCGTCTACTACACAGTTTTCAACCATGAATGGTTCGCTTTTTCAATAGTTGTTTCTCGAAATTGATGTGGCTTTTTCATTGAAAATAATTGCAGAAGTTAAGAAACCGATTCAACCTAAAATATTTGTTCAAACAGTTCACAATTAATATGTGTAGCATTCCGTTGAGTAAACTTCCAATCTCTTTTGTCAAAAGTGATAGAATAAAATTTTCAATGTCGAAAAATGAAAACTTGTTTGGTCTCGAAGCGTGCAAGAACAATCTACATGAAAGAATTATTTGGTCGAAAGGATCCAGTCCTTTTACAGTGGTTAACTTCCATGTCAAGCTTGCTCAACTTTGGACCTCCATTGAAAAATGAGGTGTTACTTTGCTCGGTAAACGTTTCTTCGAGTCCTCTTTTTCAAGTATTGAGGATGTTAGATTGTAAGGTCAATCAGCTCGTGGAGCTTTAACCCAGGTAACTTTAAGTTGTTTCCTTGGACGAAAATTTTTATGCCATCAATCATCAATTAAACTTCTACATAGGTTTGGATTCACATTCATGATTTGTCCCAAGAATATTGGAGACCTAAAATTTTATTTGTTATTGCTAGTAGTATTGAAATACCACTATGTATTGATTCTTATTTTAATAAACACTCTTTTGATAGAACTTTTGGCTATTATGTTGGCATTTTAGTGAATCTAGACTTGTTAAAAGAATTTATACATAAGGTTTTGGTAGAACGAGTGGGTTTTGTCTTTTTTGTTGAATTGGAGTATGCAAGACTCCATAATTTTTGCAATTATTGCAATTGCATTGGTCATGCTATTAAAAACTGCAAGAAGAAATCCTTTCGAGAATCAAATGTTCAAAGGAACATTTCTAAAGAGGATTAGAAAAATATCTATGTGGAAAAGAAAAAGGAGGTTGACGTGATAAACCTTGAATAAAATGGTGACATACATCACAAGGAACAAAATGCTAGAGGTGAGACAAGTGGGGTGAATAAACAACACGTGGCTCTTCCTCATGATCATGTCAACGAGGTTCTACAACAAGTGGTTTCCTCTGATTATGAATATGATTTTGTGAATGCTACATCCCAAAGTAGAAGGGAATCAATACAACACAATTCATAGTTAAGGAGTTTTTGAAATACTCATGAGCTAACATGGATGATAAGGAGATGAACATGTGGAAGGAAATGTGAGGAGATTAATAAGGAAAAAAATATGCATTCTAGGTTATAAGATTGTGAGTTGTTCCCAGATAATGAAGTAAATAATGATGGTCTACCTCAAGGAACTAGTTGATCTACAATGAAGTAAATAAGACATGGGAACTAGTTGATCTACCTCAAGGAAAAAAGCAAATTGGTATGAAATGAGTATTCAAGGTGAAGGCAGATCTCAAAGGTGAACTGATCAAGCACAATGTCATATTAGTGGAAAATGGGTTTTTGCAAAGAGAAGGCATAAAATTTGAGCAAGTGTTTGTACATGTGGAAAGAATTGAAACCACTATGCTACTTGTTGGAGTTGTCAATAACAACAACTAGTCCATCTGCCAAATGGATGTGGAATATGTGTTTTTAAACAACCACTTAGAAGAGAAAGTGTATGTAGCACAACAATATGGTTTTTTTAATGAAAAGGAATCCGAGTTCTATAGATTGAGAAAGGTATTGTATGGGATAAAACAAACATCTAGGGCTTGGAACAAGAGAATTGATGAGTTTCTGAGATGGAATTTAATAAATGTGTATATGAACATGTGAAGAAAGATGCAAACAAATGTGTGATGATCATATTTTTCTATGTTGATTATTTGTTAATTACGAGCAACAATGAAGAGTACAGTTCTGAGTTTAAAACTAATCTCATAAAGGAATTT
Source organism: Vicia sativa (assembly GCA_021764765.1). NCBI lineage: Eukaryota > Viridiplantae > Streptophyta > Magnoliopsida > Fabales > Fabaceae > Vicia > Vicia sativa. Next base: position 171,779,760 of record CM038794.1, read on the forward strand.
GAAAGGATTGACTTTGGTCTTATGGCATACTTCCTTGGCATTGAATTTCACACGTCCAAAAAAGGGTTTCTCATGCATAATAAGAGGTATGTACTTGAGATATTGAAGAAGTTTGAAATGGAGTATTGTAATGTGGTCATTACACACGAAGAACTAAGACTACAACCATTAAAGAATGAAGATGAAAAGTTAATCTAACACAATATAGTAGGTTGATTGAATCATCGTGGCACTTGTGAAATACACGAATATACTTGGCATATATCTTAGGAATAGTGAGTATGTTCAAGGAGAAGCAAAAGGCATCACATTTAGCAGTAATCAAGAATTGTTTTAGATAAATCAAAAGTTCAATTGACCGCAAAATTTTATTTCCCGCAACAGACAAAGGTAGAAGCTGGAAATTGCTCGATTATACTGACTCAAAATTATGTGGTGATAAAGATGATAGAAAATCTCCTAATGGATACATATTTTTGTATGGAGAAGAACCAATCTCTTGGTGTTCTAAGAAGGAACCAGTTGTGGCATTCTCTACTTGTGAGATTGAGTATATTATGAAATCTTTGTGTGCATGTCAAGCTACGTGGTTGATAAACCTTATTTAGAATCACATTATACATGAGAGAAGTAAGCACATAGAAATGAGGTTCCACTACTTAAGATAACTTGTGAATGAAAAAAAATTGAAGTTTGAGTATTGTAAAAGTGAAGATCAAATGACTAACTTACTAATGACGTGACAATTGAAGTGTTTAAGAGACTGAAAAAACACAGGAGCATGGAGGATTGGAAGACTTTAATTAAGGTGGTGTGTTGTGAAATATGTGATTTATGTACGGTGGTAATTTAATACCAGTCCCAAATTGTGTTTTTTAATTAGTTGGTTAGTCGGGTGTGTTGTATAATGTTATGTTGTATAAATATCCTAATTGAGTCACAAAAGAGAACATCTACATTGAGTTAAGAACTATTACAAAAGTGAAAGAGATATCATATATTCATAAAAAATTTACGGTGATAATTATATAGATTTTCACTTATAAAATGGTCAATCTCCGTCTTTCTAACCAATGTGAAAATTCTAACTCACACTTGTGTAGAACCAGCATAAACTTTGTCAATATGTTTGAGATGAATCTTACAAATAACCACAAACCTAATTGAAAAAAATATCCTTTTTAATTTAAATATTTGATTAAACTTGTTCTTACTTAATAAAATTGAACTCTAACATAGATAAATGTAATTTACTACAAGAAAAGAAAATTTCATATCAATGTCGATATTACACGGTTTGAAGAACCAACCAACAAAGTAACAAACTCACAAACCAACAAATATTAGTGACAGTATCCCCTTACCATATCTCTTCCTATATAAAACCATATCACAACCACATAAATACTTGCGATGCTAAATATTTACACCTCAAAATGCACACTCATTAGCCTATCTACTCATCACATGCCACGTGGAACTACATGCATAACTAGCCACATATCTATAATTTGCTATATCCCTTCTCCCTCTCTTTTTCCAATGCAATAACATACACAACATCCTCAAAACTTTTCAACATAGATTTCAGTTTGCAACCATGGAAACTGGTATAGCATGTTACTCCCGTGGAGCTTTCTTTCCTACTGTTTCTTCCAAACGCTCCCTACCCTCTATCACTCCTTCTTCTGGTTATAGGGTATGTTGAAATAGAATAAAAGAATCTTAACACTTTTTTATTTCAATGATTAACTTAAAAGCTCTTCATGCACTTTAATGAACATGTTTTTGTAATGAGACAGAGTTTGAAATCTAGTTCTTTATATGGAGAATCTCTTAGAGTGTCATCCAAGTCAACACTCAAGTTTTCAAGAACAAAGACTACTTCATTCATAACCAAATGTGAAATTGGTGACAGTTTGGTGAGTTACTTTACTTACATACTATAAAGTTCTCATATGAATAGTTGAATTGATTAACCTATATAGATTGATTTATTTGAGCTTACTTACTAGTACAAACTACAAACACTTGCAAGAGCTGTTTTCAACTTATTTTCACATGCTTTTCGGGATATTGTTTATGAAAACAGTTTGAATTTATGTGATGTTTGTTAATTGTGTAGGAAGAATTCTTGTCGAAGGCGACACCGGATAAGGGTCTGATTAGGTTGATGGTGTGCATGGGAGAAGCATTAAGAACAATATCTTTCAAAGTGAAGACAGCTTCTTGTGGTGGAACACAATGTGTTAATTCTTTTGGGGATGAACAGCTTGCAGTGGATATGCTTGCTAACAACCTTCTTTTTGAGGTTAGACAATGTCTTATGTTAAAAGTTCTACGTCGGACAATATATGGCATAAACGTGTGCTTATGATTGAGGACAATCCTCACCTACATGTCGGTTTTGTAAGGTTTAGTCACAACCATTTTTTCTCCGGTAGATCACCTGGTATCTGGTTTTCGCTATTGGGTCACTCACTATTTTATTTTCACGCATTAGTCTTGTGTGTTAAAAATCTCGCATCGAACACCAATTTTGTAAGATTGAGTTAGGGTCAACCACATTTTCTTACCAATAGTTGGTTTGATATTGGATTGAAGTGAGTTCTTTGACAACTTTTTTCTTTCTTTCATAATAATAGTAATGAAATGCCATCTTATTTTTCAATGTACAATGAAGCTAAAGTCTCCAAATTTCTATGCATAGGCCTTAAAACACTCTCACTTCTGCAAGTATGCTTGCTCAGAAGAAATTCCTGAGCTTCAAGACATGGGGGGTCCAACTGAAGGTCTGCCATAATTATACCAAACTGTCACTAAAAATGTGATTCATGTTTCTTATACAAATACATTAATTCATATGCGCTTCACTGAGTATATGAAACTCATAACAGGTGGATTCAGTGTTGCATTTGACCCTCTTGATGGTTCAAGCATAGTAGACACAAATTTCACAGTTGGCACCATCTTTGGTGTTTGGCCTGGTGATAAGTTGATTGGAGTCACAGGAAGAGAACAAGTTGCTGCAGCTATGGGAGTTTTAGGTCCTAGAACTACATATGTGCTTGCTCTTAAAGATTTCCCTGGTACTCATGAGTTTCTCCTGCTTGATGAAGGTACGATTGATATTCGTTTTTGGTCGGATAAAATTATTACCTATCAAACACGGACACCAGAAATACAACGCTGACACTGACATGATGTCGCTTTTAATAATTTGAAAAAAATAAATAAATTAGACCTAATCACTAGTGTCATTATTGGTTCGGACACCAACACAGATAGAGTCACACTTTTTTTCAGAGGTGTCGGTGCTAAAAAACTTATTATAGAAAAATACTATCCAAGTTTTATCATATGACAAAATTATCCAATTCATATATCAGGAAAATGGCAGCATGTCAAAGAGACTCATGAAATTGGTGAAGGAAAACTATTCTCCCCTGGAAATTTGAGAGCTACATTTGACAACACCAATTATGCTAAGGTTTATATGAAACTATCTTATATGAGAAAAATAATGTTCTGTTATTTGTATTTTCATATGTATCAAATACTATTAATGAATACTTACCTCTTCCTTTTTCATCCTATAGTTGGTTGATTACTATGTCAGAGAAAAATACACATTGAGATACACTGGAGGAATGGTTCCAGATGTCAACCAGGTTCTTTTCTCAACACATTCTCATACATGACATTATAATAAAACCTTGACACAAAATTTTCTCATTCAAATTTATGTGTATCGCATACTGTATGATTTTTGGGACCTGTCCTGAGTACAGGTCTCTGCTAATAGTATTTCAGACTAGATGAAAATTTAATACAATATGATATGAAAATGTGTTTTTATATGCAGATTATTGTAAAAGAAAAGGGAATATTTACAAATGTGACATCGCCAACTGCGAAAGCGAAGCTGAGACTGTTGTTTGAGGTAGCTCCATTAGGACTATTGATTGAAAATGCTGGAGGTTACAGCAGTGATGGGTATAAATCTGTGCTAGACAAGGTTGTTGAAAACATTGATGATAGAACTCAAGTTGCTTATGGATCAAAGAATGAGATCATTAGATTTGAAGAAACTTTGTATGGTTCATCAAGGCTCAAGGAAGGTGTACCTGTTGGAGCAAGTGCTTAAAATGTTAAACAACAATAATTCATTTTCAATTTTCATATGTTTTTTGCAAAAATATATAATGCTACCTTTGAGACAATTGTGTACAATATAGTCATAGATTCCCTATTTATGACTAGAACTATATATAATTTATGTTGGTAAGGCCAGAATATAAGCATCTAGTTATGAAGTTTGCCAATATGGATAAGAGGATGCATAACTTAAATGGAAATTAAAAATACATGTAGATAACTTGAAAACAAAAAAACAATGACCATACTTCATTAATATATAACTATGATGATCAGAATTTAAAAATAATATGTATGATTAAAATAGGAAGTGTAGATTTTTTGTTGAAATATGTATGTTGTACTAAGGAAACTATGGAAACAAAAATTCTAAAACTAAAGGAGAAAGAAGAGAAACTAACTAGATATGACAGACAATTATCTTCTTATTATTTCTTTATGTTTCAATCACCTCATTTTTTTATTTTCAATTTCTCCCTATTCACACTTAAAAAAACACAGTTGCATTAAGGTTGGGCAATAGTTAGCAGGGGATCAGGACGGATCCAGACTTCGCATATTAGTGTGGTTAAATATGAAAGAAAAGAAAATATAAACTAAATTATATTAAAAATAAAAAGTATTATTGGTTAATACAATACGTTTACAGTAAAAATCGTCTATACCATCTTTTTTTTAAATGTGTAAAAATCGCATCATTGTTAATTGTTCTGAGAATATTTTTTTTTTAAAAAAAAATTACAAAATATTTATTTAATCATTTATCACTCTTTTTGTTACATAGTTGATTCTTCACAAACTTTATAGTTGAAAAATATGTTTCATACTTGCAATTACAGTCGTTAAAACTATAGTCAATTTCAGAAACTTATAATCTATATCAAATGATTTACACTTATTTGTTTTCACAAATTTTGCATAAAGATTTGACAATTCTTTTAATTTAAAATTTTTAGGTCACGTCAAACATTTATAACATAATTTTCAAGTTGATGTTGCACCACCACTTTTGACAAATATATAAAATCATTTGGATAAAGTTCAACCATCCTCTATAATTTTTAAACATAAAACACATTGTAAAACTTCAATATTCTCTTCATCAAACCAATCAATGAGCTCATGCAACACTAAACAGACAATCATCCTTATAATGATGCAAATTGGAAACACTAGGATATGTAACGTGTCGCCTAGGTTGCTTCCATTGCATATATAGTACATCAATATACAACACCCCCTACAATGTTAACGATATTCGTTTTAACCCCCTATAACTTTTTTTAAAAAAAACCCCTTAAAATAATAATTTAGGGCTTTATATATTTCACAAAGCCCATGTTTTTTTCCACCAAGCTCATTACTTTAGAATTTGAAAGCTAGTGGACTAAAGAGATTTATAAACACTTACATTTGATGAATCGTCTTCGACGTGGAACTCTAAAACAAACAACATACACACTAACTTGAACAATATTTAACACAACAACTTCAAATGCAAATATAGTAACCTTAGCAATATTCAATCAAAATCATCACTTCAAACTCTCCACGACATGTACTTTTCTTTGATAAACTGTTAAGTTGATATCTTAAGAAATAGTGTCATGAATTTCATGCTTCCTATTTTCTTTTCACTGGTTCTGTTAAGAAATAGAGTCGTTTTCTATCTACAACCAGGTCACTGCTATGAACTCATGTGGAGAAGAAAATATTAGAATCATTTGAAAACTCTATTGAAAACTCATGCATTGAACTTTTAATGCCTAATTTGATTTGGAATAATTTTTCTTCATGTTACTTTGGAAACTCCTGTAGTTTGATACTTAAACATGAAAAGTAGGAGCATACTAAATACCAATTTCCTACTGCAATTATTGTTAAAGAGATTTTAGCATAGTTCTGTGAGGTATTCACATATTCAATTCTATCGTAATATTTTCTATCAACCATATGTTGCATTTAGAATTTAGAAATTGTTGTCATTATGAATTTAGAATTAGAAAATGGTTGTTTGTCACTGTATAGGTTTTGATGAATTGTTTGAATTGAAGTTTGCTTGTTAGTGTCACTGCTGCTATGAATAATCCAGAGTTGTCCGCTATACATTCATTGTTGTCTGCTGCTATGAATAATCCTTATCAAGTCTTATCACAGTTTTAGACATGACTGATACTGCTTCATGAATGTAAAGGATGCATCGTGCATGTACTCCTTCCTAAACGTTTTGAGCCATAGCATATCATCTAGTTAAAATGGCTTTAACGCTTTACCGCCACCGTACCTCACTCACGGCATCTCCCTCAAAGGAATTTGTTTTCAAAATTAAAGAACTAAACAAGGTGATTTAGTACATTATAGCCGGATATAAATTATAATTAATAGTAATTAACTGTATTATTATATTCTTACCTTATTTAGGATTAACATTTATAGGAAGAATATTTACCCATATTTCCTAGTGCAATTCATATTCTATAAATATCTCTTATGTAATGTGTTACAACATATGAAATAGAAAAGCATATTTCTATATGGTATCAAAGCAACAAGAATTCTTCTGCTCTATTTGTCCTATTTTTTTTCCATGTCATATAATATCTAACAATGAGTCCTCACTTTTACCCAAACATTCCTCACCTAAACCTGAAACACCTCAATTAGTCCGGACGTACCATGAAAACCACCCTTTTCAGATCACAATAATTTGGCCGAATTAGCACATCTTCGATGGCCGCAATCCGTTCATATGTATCTCAGGGGGGAGGAAAGATTGACTACATCACTGGCGACAAAAAACAACTAGACAACGCAGATGCAAATTATGATACATGGGATGCTGAAAACTCCATGGTCATTACATGGTTAGTTAACTCCATGGATGAAGAGATAGGTGCAAATTATCTCTGTTATGATACTGCAAAAGAACTTTGGGAAGGTGTCTCCCAAATATACTCTGATTTGAAAAATTAATCCCAAATCTACGAATTAACTCTCAAACTGGGAGAAATTCAGCAAGGTGAAGATTCGATGACCAAATACTTCAATTGTCTCAAACGTATTTGGCAAGATTTGGACCTTTTCAATGAGTATGAGTGGAAATCACCTACCGGCAACAAACATTACAAGAAGATGGTGGATGTTAGTCGTGTTTTCAAGTTCCTAGCAGGTCTAAATGTTGATTTTGATGAGGTTCGTGGTCGTATTATAGGCAGAAATCATATGTCTCCAATTGGTGAAGTCTTTTCAGAAGTACGTCACGAAGAAAGTCGTCGACAAATGATGCTTGGCAAAAATACAACAATTGTCCCTTCACCAGTTGAAGGATCTTCCTTGATAATTCCCCATGTCAATCGTAAACCACTTCCCAATCAACAAGGAGGATACAAGACTCATTTATTTTGCGACTATTGTGGCCGCAATCGCTACACTCGGGAAACTTGCTACAAACTACATGGACGACCAAACCATGGCAAAGTTGGTAAGTTTGGTGAACGTCCTATGCCTATGGCCAATGAGTCTGATTCGTCTCCATGTACGAATGAGCACATGGATAATCTTCTTAAGTTTCTAAAGTCCAATTCATCTCTTAATATTCCTACTGGGAACTGTGGCACAAATAGGTAAGGATTCTTGGGCACTATCTGCCCACAATCACTATAACCCTTGGATAATAGAATCAGGGGCATCTGAGCACATGACTAATTGCTCTCATTTATTCAATTCCTATTTTTCTAGTTCAGGTTTTGAAAAAGTTAGGATAAATTATGGTAGTTATTCAATTATTGCAGGCAAAGGCAGCATAAAAATTTCAAAGCAAATCACTTTGCAATCTGTTTACATGTTCCTAAATTCGCTTGTAATCTTCTATCTGTTCATTTTTGTCCCTTTACTTGTGTTTTTCAGGACCAAAACTCGGGGAAGACGATTGGAACTGCTAGAGAGATGAATGGACTGTACTACCTTGATGGAATTCAGTTTGGCAATACAACGCTTTTTGGTTCAAACAGTACAAGCTCGTCTCCTGTTTCAAATCAATTTATGTTATGGCATCAAAGATTAGGCCACCCTAGTTTTTCGTATCTTAAGCATTTGTTTCCTACTTTTTCCAAAGAAATAAATTCCTCACAATTCCATTGTGAAGCTTGTCACTTAGCTAAAGATCATCGTGTGTCTTTTAAATAAAGAACCCATTATGCTTCCAAACCTTTTTATTTAATTCACAATGATGTTTGGGGTCCTTCAAAAGTTAAAACTATGTCTGGAAAAAATGGTTTTTGACTTATTGATGATCATTGTTCGAATGCAGTTATAGCAGGAAAGCAAAAAGTAAAGTATTATTTTTACCGGGTGATATATACCGGTTAGGTTATATCGTATCGTGTTCACAGATATTGGTTATTTGTTTGTCGTTTGACAATTCTACTGTTAATGAGTTTGAGATTAAATGAATTGAAAATAAAAGACAAAAAGTAAATGAACAAAAAGTATAAAGGATAGACAGCTTGTCTGGAATGAATGCACACTACCCGTCCCAGACTTAATCTACCGTCCATGTCATACTCAGCTTACGATACTCCTCCATGTCATCACATACCTCTCACAACTCAAGCTATTTCTAACCCAAATTGAGAACCCTCCCGAATCACCTCGGTATCCATGTCTGGCATACCTCGACAACCAAAAGTCAACCGCGCCACTCGTAACGACTATCTCTAGCTCGAAACAATCAACATAGAGGCATTAAGATCAGATACTCTAAGTAAATGTCAGCTCTAAACCCATTTCTAACATTCAGAAACTAACACATAATCATTCTAGGTAAGAATCTAAGCAATCTATATCTAGCAAAGCTCAAATCCCTAACATAGAGTAAAACCTAAGACAATCACCAACACAGATTCGTAAAGCAAACTTTATACAACGCCAAAGGCGAAAAATATACATGAGTTCAAGGTAAATATACATACAAACCCAACAACTAGAGAAATACAAAGATAATAGAAGAGATAAACCACTCATTTACACCGGTTTGTCAACGCCTATCGAAGAGCAATCCACCTCCAATCATCCATGAGCAAGACCTTAGTGTTGTTTTCTAAGCTATACTACCAAAAATAAAGGTTGATGGAAATGGGGATCAAAATCCACCCCAAAACCATAACCTAAAAATCTGTTTTGAAATTAATTTATAAAACAAAATCCCACAGATCGCGCTAAGCGCGCTAGCCGCGCTAAGCGTGATCTACTTTATTACTTAAACCGCCTTACCGCGCTAAGCGGGCTCAAAACCGCGCTAAGCGTGAAAGTTGTTGCTTTTCTTCCCAAAACTGCGTCTTCAGAGCCGTGTCTTCGACACTTTATTCCTCCATGCTCCAAATATGCAACAAATACCTACAAAAATAGATACAAAACTATCAAACGGTACAATATGTACACAAAACACAATAAAACATATTTACAATAAAAAGTGGGGTTATTCAATGATTATTAACAAACAAGAACAAATAAGTTCCATAAAACATATATACAAAATAACTACATTGTGACACTTATCAATCATACATTGTTGTGTTGGGTTTATTTCATGGAGAAAAAAATCAGCCGTTGAACAAAGATTTCAAGATTTTTTAAACATGATTAACAATCAATATCAAACCAAGTTTGGCATTGTAAGGTCTGACAATGGCACTGAATATTTCAACAAATATTTAATTACATTCCTTGTAACTAAGGGTATAATTCATCAATTCACTTGTTGCGATACTCCGCAACAAAATGGTATTGCTGAAAGAAAAAATAGACATCTCCTCTAAGTTACTAGATCTATTATGTTTTCTATGAATGTACCTAAGTATGTTTGGGGAAATGCTTTATTAACTTCTTGTCACCTCATCAATCGAATGCCATTTCGATTGTTACAATATAAAAGTCCTGTACAAATGTTACAAAACAAATTTCCTATATCTCGTATTATTACGGATCTTCCCCTTAAAGTTTTTGGTTGTCTATGTTATGTTTACATCCCCAATGTTTTTTGTTCTAAGTTGGATCATAAATCCAAAAAATGTGTTTTTCTTGGATATACTTCTAATAAAAAGGGATACAAGTGTTTTAACCCAGTTATGAAGAACATGGATGTTCACTTTGTTGAAAACCAACCTTTTTTTTTTAAATTCTCTTCAAGGGGAGAGTCAATGTAATAATAAAGAAGATAATTTTTGAGAAATATTGCCTGCTCTAGATGATATTGTGACTAAAAATCACCCAAGTGCTAAGATAATATAATCTGAGACAGGGGAAGAAATACTGATTAAGGATGATTAGCATGAACTAAAGGTGTATGTCAAAAAAAAAATCCACAAAGGTAGTGTAAACCTTATTGTCTTTCCAGTAGAAACCCAATCTGATTTACCAAGTGAAGGTCCTACAGATAACATGTCTTCTAGTTCTTCATCTGGTAATCTTTCTTACTCATCCAATGATTTATCTGATTTGTATTTTCCTAATATTAATCTTCCAATTTATGTGAGAAAAAATATTCCTGACCTCAATATCCCAATTGTTGAGAGGAAAGGTTCTCGTATGTGCACTAAACATCCTATGTCTACTTACTTGTCATATGACAAACTATCACACACCCACAAGGCATATGTGTCTAGGATTTCTAATCTTTTTATGCTCAGAACTATTCAGGAAGCATTAAGTGATCCGAATTGGAAATTAGCAGTGAAAGAAGAGATAAATACTCTAAACAAAAATAATACTTGGAGTATCACTGATCTACCACAAGTTAAAAAGGAAGTAGGGTGTAAGTGGGTATTTACAATGAAATACAAGGATGATGGAAGTGTGGAAAGATACAAAGCGAGATTAGTAGCAAAAGGATTTACTCAAACTCATGGTATTGATTACCAAGAGACTTTTGCCCCGGTTGTTAAGATCAATTCTATGAGAATTATTCTTTCTCTTGCAGTAAATTTCAATTGGGCAAAAGTATTTTCTTTTATGGTTAATTGTTTTTCATTGGTCAAATTGTGTCAATTTGTATCATACTAACCTCTGATTGGTCAGTTTGCTGACCAAGATAGAGTCAGAAATTTTGGGTTTTTTATTATTTGGGTAATTTTCTTTTCTAGCAATTTAATCTAACTTTTCACTCTATATATAGTTCTCTATTTTCAAAGTTTAAGACATCATGTCCTACAAGACGAAAATTTTGGTCTACATAGAGGCTCTGCTTAAGCGAGGCCCTTGTGCCTTTGCCTTACGTGTTACCCATAATACCCTTAGAAGCCACCCTTGTAGGGGTTGGTTAGAAAAACCTAGAACTTTTATAGGATCCCTTCTATAGGTTATTCTATTAACATCATGTCCTTCATATGGAACACCCCCACAAGGGACACTTTGTCATAGTCCTTAAACCCATAAGGGTTTCCTTTTGTCCATATCTATCCCTATACCCGTACCTTCTGTCAATTTGTATCCTCTAAACTTGTAAGTATATTCTTTTGTTTAGTCCGTAGGGCTTCCATTTTCATATCATGATCCCTAGAATGTAAGGGTCCCTTTTAGTCTGTCATATTCTCTAGCCTGTAGGGATTTCCCGTTGGTTTGTCATAATCCCTAAACTATAGGTTTTCCATGGTACGTCATAACCCCTATCATGTAGGGATTTCCTTTTAACTATCACACATTAGGGTTTTGTCCTTAGATTTATCTTTGTCTTTATCCTGCAATGCATTGCATCACCATGAAAATTTTATCATATCCTAAAAACAAATTTTGAGTGCATACTCATACATTTTCATTAACATCTTATACATACATTTGCATAAAGTTCAAATCGTTTCCAGTTTTTCCCTTATCCAATACCCACAAATGAACTCAAAGAAATCCTCAAGAATCTAAGGAAGTCAAGAAATACAAGTCCTATTAAAGGGAGAAGGAAACCATTTGGCCTACACAGCGCCTCAGATTCCCCTACTATGGGTGATTCCCACACATCAATAGAAATAGCATCAAGAGCAACTGCCCTATCAACAAAAATTAGTATGCCCTACATAAGAAAAGATAAAGGTCACCCTTACTTTGACAAGTGCAATAACATCAATAAGTTATCCTAAAGTCATTGGATCAATCAGGAGACTTGTCCCTAGGATCTTTAGGCCTTTATCAATTCTAGTTGTGATTTCTTTATCACTAATAAAATATTTATTTGAAAGAAGAAATGAAAAGCATAATTGTGCATATTTAAGGAGGGTGAAAAAGAGAGGTTGAATTTTCTGGTCCACATTGTGCAGATTTCTTTCTTTAAAGATTACCTACCAAGTGTTCACTCACATGTTGATATAAGTTCTAAAAACACAAGACTAATAAGCATGAATAACTAAATAATGTTGATAAAATCTCCTTCTGATGTAATGCATTTGTTAGTTGCAACTTTATTTATATCAATAGTTTCTTGTGCTAATGCATTCACCATAAATGATTTAATTGCAGCTGTAAAGCAGATAATATTAAATTCAGGGCTAACTCACCACAACAAAGGTGTGGGAATTTTTGTATTATTAATTAGTTATGTAGGTTAGATGGAGTTCCAACTCAACCTAAGGATATGATGATTTTTCCTATGTTACTAATTAAAATAGTACCATGAGAAGACTTCGAACCTAACCACTCAATGAAGGTGGCCCAGATCAAGCACAATGAGAACATCAAGATCAATTTTACCATCCTAACACCAAATAACTAGAAGTATTACAACACCACCACCAACAAGCACTTGATTTCTTGTAGAGGCTTGAAGAGTTTGCACTTGTCGTGACGAGTTGGGTCAACGAAGCATCACCCAACTTGTACTTCGAACCGCCCAAATTTGGACCTAATTATTATGCATTCTATAATGAGCATGAAACCACATACTGGTCCATATCATACGAGAATGGTTTCCAACCATTGAAGCAATGAAATATTATTTCTGAGATCAAGACCAAGCTTTGGCAAACCGAATGGGTGAAACGAGGACCATCTGGAACAAGCAGAATCAAAATTGATTGGATGTCATGAATGACTGAAAAAACTACTTCAACTCTCATGAAATTTGATTTAGGACTTTTCACCATTTTCACTTTTACTTTTTATGTTTCTCTTTTGTACTGATCCAAATAAGAGTGTTAGCGACCAGAAAGCTCTTCCCCGTTTGTATTTCTCTTTGTTTGGAATCAATGAACTTTTTTCTCTGTTGTTTCTTACAATTTTAATTTTCTATCTTACCAGTTCTATCATGAAAAAGAAAATAAAAAGACACACAAAAAATAATGAACAAAAGAGATCAACAATAAAGTTCCCTAGCGGATTAAAAGTTTATAAAGAGAAGGGAAACTAATTACTTGTACTCAATCTATAGATACCTCGGCTAGTAAGGTTTGAGCCAAAAAATCCATTGCTTACTTCTTCTTCTTCTTCTTCTTCTGAGTGTATCAATACATTAGTTATTTTCAAGAATTTGCATTTTTTTTCTAATTTGAATCTATTGGTCTAATAAATATACATTGAGGTCGTTGTTTGTGAAAACTCTAGCCCTTTTTAAACCATCTTGTTTTAAATGATTATATCCCATTCTAACCAATTTGAGCCGTAAAAATTATTTCAGTGACATAGTCGTTATTATATAACCATTTGACTTGAAAGATTAATTATTTCCACCCTCATTGGAGTTAGGTAGAAATAATTGTTTTACTTTTCAGATGCAAAAGAGTATTTTTGGGGTTACTCTTGGAAGTTAGCAACGAATAAGTTTGGGATCGGGGTACTAGAGAATTCGGTCAAAAGGAAAGAAAAAGAATAGGAAAAACAAAAAATTAAAAATGACTTCTTCAAAGAAGTTGTGAAAAAGAAAAATAACCAACATAAGGAATTCTCTAGTACCAAGAGAATAAGAAAAGAGTGATATAAAAATAATCAGATAACATCAAGAAAACTATGTATCTAACTCTAAATATTTAAGCCTATAATCCTAAATTATCATACCCAGACATATGTTAGGTTACAACCCTAAAAAGACCTCAAAATTATGCGTTTAAATATGACTTTGATTGATTCAATTATAAAAATTTACTAACTCATTGCTAAATAATTTTGTAAGTTGATTGAATGATTACCCTGTCAAATTAAGTGAATATTTGTGAGATGATAGATAGGTTGATTACTTGTAAGTTTGGAAGAACTTTTACGAGTTAATTGGATGGAAGCGGGGAACAAAAGTGTTTATCATAAACATAAAAGGCTGCGTTCATTGATAAGGGTGAGTATTTTATTTCTGATGAAATTTTCAATGTGCAAATAGGTTACTTGAGGACAAGAAACTGAGTGAGTTTAGGGTTGTGATGACAGTCGTTATTATGTGATATTTATTAAAAAATTAAGATCAAAGAATTGAAATAATTAGCAAAAGGCAAACCAATTTGTGAATAATAGAGCAAAAACTACAAAAAGTGGAAGAATGAGACTTAAAAAAGCTCTAAAGAAAAGGAGAAGAAAAAGAAACTTTAGCTTCTAGATATCATGCAGACGCAGTGCATCTCATTATGTTGCAATACATGCCTCATTGTGGGGTGGTGATGCGATAAACTATGACATTATTTGCAACTTTAAATACAAAATGTTGGCTACTTTTTTAGGGTTCCAATTTTGATAGGGAAAGTGATGGCTAGAAGTGCTAAAGTGACAATTCAGAGAGCTTTCAAATCCATTGAAAACCTTCACTTTCCTTGATTTTCATTTGATTTAAATCTAAACTCGTGGTAATTTTTAAATTCACTATAAGTGGCTAGATTAGTTTAGATTAGGTCTCTTTGATATAAACCTTGTTGTACTCAGTTGAAACATATGGTTGTTTGAGATTAACTGACTTCTCTTATGTTGTTGTTGTTATTTAATTGTTCTTAATCTTAATGCTTTTTGTGTTCACGAATTCATGAATTGATATTAGACGAGTATGGATTTCTAATATTAGTCTACCGATTTGATCTAGGACAATTATTCAACTTAGTATTTAACTAGGAATAGGAAACTATAAGTTATGAATTTTGAATTAACGAACATAGAATGCCTAATTTAACTATAAATTGGTATGGGGAATTAGGGAATTTATGTATAGATTAGTGAGTTATACACCGAGAAATTGGGTGCAGTGGCATGACAAGTGCAAATTGTAGCTATTTTTGTATATAAGTTTTGTTGCACTTTATCGATACTTTTTATTGATATCGTTCGAATAAACCCCGCTTTGTTTGTAAATACGTTTACTTTGCGTATAATGGTATTTTTATGTAAATAGTGTACCATTTGATTTTTTTGTCTATTGTGTAGGTATTTGTCGCATATTTGGAGCATCTAGGAATAAGATGTCGAAAACACAACTTCAAGTGTGAGTTTTTGGAATAAAAGTATGAGATTTTGGAAGATTTCAGCAAGGGATCCCCCTAAGCACAAGTTGTAGCGCGCTACGCATATTTTGACAGATTTGGAAGAAGTGACATTCAGAGCCTGCTAAGCCCGAATAACCTACTTAGCAAGATTTAGGCGAATTGTTGTGTAAAATAAGTGCAGCCCGCTTAGCGCGTTGAGGCTTCTTAGCACGGTCTACTAAATTTTGTTTTAGAACATTCATTTCATTCATTTATAGGTTGTGGAGTTTCGAGGTATTTATTCCCAACTTCATCACCTTCATTCTTTGATAGTTTAGAGCTTAGAAAACAACATTTGAGACTTGTAATCGGATGATTCGAGGCCGGGAGCTTGATTGATTGTGATTGACACCGCAAAAGATTAGGTGTCTTCTCTTTGCAACCATTATTTATTGGAGTTTGTATATATATTTACCTTGATTATATGTATATTTATTGCTCATGGTGTTGTATGAAACTCATTTTACAAATCAATGTTGATGATTGCTTTCTTGATTTGGGTTTGGGTTGTTTCAAAAATGGACACTTCGAATCCAAATTTAGATGAACATATATTGGGCTTAGACTATAGAGATATATTTAGGCTTAGTATTCACGTGAGTATCTACTCTTAATGTCTCTGTGTTATTTTTGTTTTGCTGAGAGATCGTTGACGCGAGCAATATGGTTGTTGTCTCACTCTGCGTTAGAGATAACCTCTATGTGAATGATACGAGATGATATTGATGGGTAGTTTAGGATGAGTGCAATTGGGTAGTGAGTTTAGGAATTTTATAGGGTAGATATAATGCAAACCTGAGAGTTCTCTACTCTCCGACGAATGAATTCTTTTCTTTTAATAGTTTAATTCCCGCATTATCTTTAAACACATTTAAACCCAAACTCATAAATGCGAGACTTGTCGAACGAAAATTCAGTAGCACTAATCCATGTGGAGACTATATGATATAACCTATAAAAATACTTACTTTTAGTTGCCACTTTAGCGCTTCAGCATGACCTTGTTAATTCACTGTAAGATTTTAACATCTTATAAAGTTAATTAATGCACAGTTCATCAACATGTACAAGTAGGTGAGTCGAAAGAGATACCTAATTGCTTATAATCATTGAATTTTATCACGTTATTTTTCCATCATATCTTTGTACTAAAATAACTCTAAACCCTTCATTTTGTTATTTACTTTAATTCACATGATAGTTACCTTGTTAAAATTCACAATTCACATGGAGAAAACTTTTATTTACTACTTCAATAAGACTAGTACACTTGCTAGAATTGTCTATCAATCATGACAATGTCTCTCATTGGTTTGGAAATCTCCACTTTCCTCCATGCTTATATAGGTACGACTTAATCTCTACTTATGGCTTCATCAGGGAGTGACTCTACTAATCGACCATGTAGTCCATCTACTTTCTTGGCTTTTCCTCCTTGGATGGTGTCTTGACTAAGAAGGCTAAGAAATATGTCAAGGGTGATGCCAAATATGTTTCAAATACCGCGATTTTTTCCTCCAGTGTATGAATTTTACCTTTAGGTGAACGATCAATGAGACTTCTCCTAAGGTTGTCAGTGTTTGTTTCTCATGGAAATAGTTGTAAGCAAAATCATGTTCAATGATCAAGAAATTTACCTAGATGATTTTATTCTCTTCTATATCCCCAAAGGTCTCCAGGAGCCCAACGTGTCTTAAAGGTCTTATGATTGTTCCATAAAAAATTTGGTGACTTCCTGCATAGTATGGTTGCATAATTAGGTGTGAACCTAGTTTCCTGTACATCTTAGCGTACATGATATTACATAAATTCCTCTTTTCTAATAGTATGTGACAAGTGCCTTGTGTTCTAAAATAGTTTGATACGCTATTAACAAGTCTGGTGTCATAAAATAAGTCGGGTGTCATAAAATATAATGTGAAGCCTATTGCTTACCAATGTATTCTTAGGGAGCAGATTTCTTCGAGGATCCCTTTAAGAGAGAAAACAACAACTCTCATTAGAAAGTGAGTGGTGATTGTCAATGTTTTTTTTTTGTGAAGACCGCCTTTCCCGCTACAAAGATGTGACTTTATAGGTAAATTGTCCCGGATAATGCATAGTTGTCAGCCGATATAAGCCACGGTGGAGATATCATCCCACCAATTGAATATGCTTCTAAAAATAATAGAGGTTGTGAACAAGAGTTAGAGATTAGTAATCTTATGTCTTTGCTAGTTTAACTCGGTGGAATAGCTTCCCTAATTCTATTTAGAATTATTTCAATCATAACAAACTAGATTTACCTTTGTATAAATTTTATTGATTTGATTATTTATATTTGAATCATTGTTTATGGCTTTTATCAAGGTTTTATCATATTGGATTTTCTTTAATAAGGTTTTTAATGAGGCAGATGGGTAATCATACACTAGATTTTAGTCTAGTCTCTTCAAAATTCTTTTATATCTTTTTTATTTTATTTTTAATAATATATTTATTCAGGTGTGTTTTAGGTGGTATTTTTTAAGCGCCAACCTAATTGAAATGTCTCAAATATCATATTTGTACCTTTTGTTTTTAAATAAAACATACAACTTACATGATTTTGTTTCATTCAAGTTTCAACTAGGGGTGTGCAAAAAAACCAAAAACCAAAAACCAAATTAGTATCCATATTAGTCCAAATTTTAAAACCCAGCCCAATAGTATATTTTACAATTGGTGGCCCATTAATAAAAAACCAAAAAAAACCAATAACCACAATCCAATTTGGATCTGTTATTGGTTATTGGATTTGCAACCATCCTCTTCTGTGAGACTGTCACTCGCTTTCCATTCACTCCTCCATTACAAACCCTCTCCTCACCTTTCCCTTCCTCGCCGTAACAGCCACAAACCCCCTTTCATCTTTCCGCCGTAACTCCCTGCTACATCCCTTTCTCGCTCATTAGAACAACAATGATATCCCGCCTCTTTCTCGCTCACGACGAACAATATCTATTTCGACCTATTTCGGTAATCTTAATTCTTACTTGCTTGCCTTATGTTTGTTCATGTTAATCAACTGTAATATCTGAGTTGTAGAGGGTGATTGATAAATAATGTTATGCTGTTTGTATTTTTCTGACCGATAAAAGCTATCTTGATACAAGTCGGTTTCATTCTTTTTTTATGGCATAGGCATAGAGTTTTTTGTCTTGGCATTTTGGTTTGGAACATTTAAATATGAAATTGGTTTGATTGTTTGAAGTTGTCCCTAAAGGATAAGAAATTTTGTTTCGGAATATGGTTGCTCTGGAGCAATGTCAAGTTCCAGTTCATGTTTTTGTCATTTTTTTCATGTATTTTTGGTATAATTGCAATGTTATAATGTTTTTGCATGTGATTTTGGTTTGTTTTATGTTGGTGTTCTGGTTTGAAGTAATCTTAGGATGTTGTAAAATGTTGTAACTGTGCTTATTGGAATAGTACATGAAAATTAGCACAGTAACTGAATATTTTAGTTCAATAACTGAATCCATATCTACAGAAATTGGTATAGTACATGAAAATTAGCACAGTAACTTTGTTCTTTGATCTATATCCATTTCATTAGAAATTGAAAGTTCTAAAAATATTCTCCTTCTTAGCAAAATACAAACTTGATGTAAGACTTGGTGTAAATCTTTCCATTCAATGCAAAAGCTACTTTTCAATTTCATCACTTCTAACCAAGGTTTGATGACAAAATCAATTATCCAAAGTAACCCAACATTGCTTATCCAAGTAGAGTAAAAATAAATTCTGAGACTTTCTACTGTGTGAATTCAAACACACAAATTGCCTAATTGTTTATGGATTCTTTTGACCGCAAACTGATGTTAAATGTAAAGAGCAGCAAAGGAGCTTTCCCAAAAAAATTCATATGTGCTATTTCTTATGGGTATGTTGCAGACTTGATGACACCAAGAAGGTTGACTCCGGATTACGATGGATGCATTGGATGTAGCAGTTAATTTTATTTATTTATGACTATTTGGTTCCGCACAATATTGACAGTGTATTTATTTACGATGGATGCATTGGATGTAGCAGTTAATTTTATTTATTTATGACTATTTGGTTCCGCACAATATTGATAAGGTATTTATTTACGATGGATGCATTGATGTAGTGCTTAATTTTATTTAATTATGACATTATGAACAATTCAATGGTCATATATTTTAAAACTGGTTTTAAAATTATGCACATTGTGCACATGCTTACTTAAAATTGTCATAAATTTTAAAATTGTCATAAATTTTAAAATTGTCAATGATAATAAATTTTGAGAAATGATCAATTTTTTTAAAAATTATTGTTTTTAACATAAAATAATTTTAGAATTTTTTAAATAAAAAAAATATTTTTGATATAAAACTTTATTTATTGGTTTTTTTATAAAACTGGTTTTAAAATTGTTTTTTTTTATAAAACTGGTTTTGAAACTGGTTTTATTTATAAAACTGGTTTTGAAATTGGTTTTTTTAAAAAAATAAAAAATTGATTTTTAGAAAAACTGGTTTAAAATTGGTTTTTTTTAAAACTGGTTTTTGTGAGAAACCGGTTCAAAACCGAACCGATCCACATATAAACCGGTTTTAAAAATATAAACTGGTTTTAATGAAGTAGTTTTAAAATCCAAACCAAACCATATATATGGTTCAATTTGGTTTGGTTATTGATCCATGCACACCCCTAGTTTCAACTATAAACTTATACCAACTCAAAATAATACAAAAAGTGTAACAATATCTTATGCTTGTAACATTTAATTAAGTGTGTGTTTTTGTTTTTTTGTGGTGACTCAATATCCACGTATGAATGGAAGACTTTTAAGAATAATTTTATAGAGAATATTATTATTAATATTTTTAATTTCAAGCAAATTGTAACAATAAAGATTTAATTTCCAAAATACCATTTTTTTAGTTTTCCATTTTGAGAAAAATTTTAAGATTATATAAACTCTTCAAACTTCTCCTTCAATACCATTTCAAATCTCTCACATTCCCTCTTTTCAAACAAGTCCTAATAAGGGAATTATTTACACTCATCTCATCTCAAGAGACAACTATCTATGAGAAAGTTATATGGTCTCTTACCTTCAAATTTAGTTAAAAAATCTAATTAAATGTTCAACTCCGATATACATTTTTAAAAACTTTAATATTTCATGTTCTTTGTCTTTTCTGAGAGCTTTCATATAAGTCTTTCACCTACCTCTAGAAATCACAGATAAGGAATCTTCAATAAATATTTTGTCAATGATAAAATTTCAAATATCTCTATTTCCAAACAAAACATATGGTGTAGTTTGTAGAAAACAGACATATCATTTCTATCATGACTAATAATTGTTAGCAATTGTGAACTAACAACAAACTCGAGTGAGAATATCACGTCGGAAAACCCTTATGAGTGTCGCACCATGGCAAGTGAGATCATAAATGGCATCACATAATAACAAGATGGTGTGAGTGATTCCAACCACACCATGGAGGTACCTCTTCTCGATATAGAAATCCATGAGATATGAAACGGGTTTACATGGATATCATGGATAATATTTTAATTTTTTTACTAGTATATATTCTCTGATTAAAGTTATGATCTTCATATCTCGTTAAATCAATTTAATTGATAGTTAAATGAGGGCATTCAATTATAAAAATAGTTCTTAAAATGAACACTCCAGTTATTCATTTTTAAAATGAGAATTATAATCATTAAACTATAGACTCAACAAAATAATGATCCTATTATTATCCACACTAGCATGTGGCATTATAAATCAATCCTAGTAAATGAAATTTTTTATTTTCTTATTTAAATTTATTTTAAAATAACAATAATATGTGACCAAATTTTTAATTAAATTTTATTTTATTTTCATTGCTGAATCTATAGCATAAAGTTGTATAAAAAATTGTCACATATAAATTGAATCCAATTTAATCAATCAGATTTGTTTCCCCTTTTTCGAGTTTCAATTGGTACTGTTGGACATACACGAAAACCAAAAACTTAGATTCTGTGGGTAGATCAATCGTAAAAGCCTTCTAACTTGTAAATTCTGGATAACAAGAATATGAATAAAAACGAACGCGCCAGATAGGGGTCGAACCTACGACCTTCTGCTTAGGAAACAGACGCTCTATCCACTGAGCTACAGGCGCTTCATGTCTGTTGCTTTCTACAAATCTTATTTATTAATAACTATCTAGTTAAAAGCACTATAGTTTCACGTTGATGAAAATTACCTATCAGTCCAGAGTCCTCCTCTATTATGAAATCCCATTTTCTTTCCCTATTAGACACAGTTTTTTTGTTTTGTTTTTACTTACACTTATTAATGATATGCAAATAACTAATATTAGTGTATTTTACAAAAAAAAAAAATAAATCTATTTTAATTTTGTTTTTCAAAAATACTACTTTTGAACGAATTCTCTCAGTACCTTAATTTTTTGGGTAACCCGTCAAAATTTATAAAATTAATATTATTTGTTATATAACGGCGCGTATCTAAAAGAGGTAAACAGAGTCGTAAAAAATTTTTAGACAAAAATTTAGAGTTTGAAAAATTTTAAAACGTTTTTAATTGCGGGGGCAAGTTTGGATCGGTCGTCTAAAAATTGTTATTTGGAAACTCGGATATGAAATTCAATAAAGAGTAATTGATGAGATGAGATACACAAAGGATATCCACAAACACAATTCAATAGTCAACTTATTTATTGTTTGAACAATGTCACTTTGTAAAATTATATCCATGGCTAAATAGTCAAAGAACTAGTTTAATCGTTATTTCAAACACTTGGCGTGCAAGTGAATTTTTAGAATTTTTCCTTAACTGGTGTTGATACACAAAACCACTTACAATCAAAATGATTATAAACTATATCCACACAAAACAGATTTTGAAAGGAAAAGTCTTACAATTCAACTATTAGCTCAATGCTATTTGAGAAATCGATTAATGAAATTGAAAGCGAGTAAATACGGAAAAGTAAGAACACACAAGGAATTTGTTTATGGAGTTCCCCACGGTCGTCCTCCCGTATGGGTACGTCTGCGTCTAATTTGAATCGGAATTTGAATAGTTCTTAAATGCAAAAATATTTAATGCACTAAAAGAGTTAGAACAACAATACAAAATTCTCCAATATGGTGTTGATGCTCCATTTTCTACATTTGATCTTAAACAAGATCAAATGAACTAATAGATGTAACCTATTCGCCGCTTAAGCTACTTCCTTGAAAAGATTTTAAACACTCCAAGTTTTCTTGCAAAGATTTCAACCACTCAAAGGGATTTTTCACTCGAGTAAATTCGATTGCAAATTATCAACATAAGATCATTGATTCTATCACTCAATTCTTGCTACTTCCTTAAAAAGATTTCAAACACTCTAAGGTTCCTTGAAAATATTTCAAACACTCCAAGGAATTTTTTACATGGATGAACTTTCGAACGATCTTGCACGAAGACCCTCAATTCAACAAATGATCTTGGAGGATAAACCCGGTGGTTTTCTTGGATGAATACCCCTACAAATCTCAACCAAAACTAATTGGCAATCTCCAATTCTTCGTTTAGATGGCACCCATACAGAATATCATCACAATGTAATGTTGGTGTGTGTGCATAAATTGGAAGGTTGAAGAAGAAGAGGAAATATAGGCTAATTTTATGGTATCTTCAAGGTTCAAAATAATGCATGAATGAATATTTATAGTTTTGAACATTTGGAATAAGAGGGGCTCATTTGCAATAAAGTGAGTTGATAATTTTGAGAAGAATAGTGGCAATGTGTCTACCTAGCTTTATGTATGTGTCGACCTATAACATTTCTATGTGTCGACCTAAAAGAAACAGAGCCTACATGCTTTAAAACTCAAGTGAACGTGTCGATCTGAAATACGGGTATGTCGACACATAAAATAAGAATTTCCATATTTTTTATAAAACCTTTCGTATGAGTTGACCTAAACTAATGCATGTGTCCACCTGTGAGTTAGAGAGCCACACATGCTTTAAAACGCAGTTACATGTGTCGACCTGAAATTCCAATGTGTCAACACATGCAACGAGAAATGACTCAAATACTTTGAAGCAACATTGTGATGACTTCCTAATCCTTCCTAATTAGATTAACATTTCAAGCCATCTAAAATATCACTCAATGCTCCTTAAAGAACCACTTGCACATTTTTTACATCATTCAAAACTCTTACAAAGAGAGATTTCACTTACATTAATAATTAACATAAAATAAAATGAATTCTTATTATAATTACATAGCTAATTAATTTCAAAAATAAACAAATTAATAATTATATTATGGAAAAAGCTAACATGTGCCCCAAGGGCACATGTTAAGGATACTACTTACGGAAATATTCTTTCGAAATCCGTGAATTCAATTTATTGAAATTTTAAATATGACTTTATTGCACATGTTTTTTTCTTCTAATTATCGTATCTTAACATGTGCCCTTAGGGCACATGTTTTTGATGAGTGCTAAATTGTTGTGAATTTTAGTGTTAATAACTAGCACTCATCGGCTTAATTCGTTTGCTTTTCGTCAATAAACCTCAACTTTTCGTATATATTCGATATAGTTTACGTTATAGTGTATATATTGCATTATCGTGTAAGTATCATTGAGCTTAATTGATTTTATCTCATTTTTGAAGGTATTCAAGCATTTATATTTATGCATGGTTAGATATATCATTGAATAAGCTTTCCAATGCTTAGAACCGTGCGCAAATTGGAGTCACGGTCCTTAATTTATGGCCAAAACAGTGCTGGATTTTTCAAGTACCAGTCAGCAGCGCCCCGAGCTCGCGCGGCAGTGAAGTGGCACTCCAGAAACATGAAAATGAACTAAAAATGTTGTCTTGAGCGATGGGCGGTGCGGGCTGGGCAGAAACTCATATTTAGGTCAAAACACACAACTTTTAGGTATGGGTTGGGTATTTTTGAGTCCCAACACCATCAACATCATTTTTTGGTCTAGAGATGCTTAGAAACACCATTTGGAGGTTGGAATCGGATGATCCGGAGTCGAATCTCTTGTTGATTGGTGTTGACAAACCAAGAAATGTTTGATTCCTCTTCTTCTCTTTTCTTTGTAATCTCTATTTGTTGGAGTTTGTATGTATATTTACCTTGACCATCTGTATATTTGTTGATTATAGTGTTATATAAATCTTGCTTTACAAATTAATATTAATATCTTCCTTGATATTTTTGCATTTATGTTTGGGTTTGAGTTGATATAGACATATACCTCACAAATTTTTATTAGGGATGAATAACTATTAGTTTCTATATTCTAGAGATAGATTTAGAGCTAATATTCACTTTGGGTGCCAAAGCATTGCCGATAGATTAATATGGTTGGTCTCACAACTTGGCATTAGACATAACCTTCATTGTGGGTACATCTTGTGGTTTCCATAATGATTTTGACGAGTAGAGTAGGTTGAGTGCAACTTATCAATAGGTTTAAGTTTGTGATGAGTAAATTATATGCATTCTTGATAAGTTTATCCTTTTCATTATTTTTATGCATTTATTTTCTGTTGATACCTTTCTATACAGACCAACCAATTCAAACCCCAAACTCATTAACGAGAGATTTTTCGAACCGCAATTTAATATACGCATCTCGATTGACACGATAGAATATAACCTATATATCACCTGGTAAAAATAATACTTTACTTTTTGCTTGCCTCTTTATCGCCGCAACAACTAGCATGACCCTTATATTATTAATAATAATATGTGTTCTTGTTAAAAAGTACACATGCATGGCACCCCTATGTTGATAGGGGTGGTCAGAGATTTTAAGGATTTTTTGGTAGTTTAGGGTTTTCCCGCCGTTGTGAGAAACATTGAATATGGAAAGAGCAAACGCATATGATATGAGAAGCTATGTATTCTTGGGGTATTCTGTGTGTATTATGATTTGTCTTTTCTCATGCTAGGGATGAGGTATTTATAGAGACTTATGGGCCTGAATTTGGGAAATTCATAGGATGTATTAACCACTCCACTTTGATTGGGGAAATTATTGACTTCCTACTTCTTAGGGAATCGTAACATAGACCTTATATAGATGAGGTTATAGGTTATGCACATGTAACCCCCTAAGTTCTTCATTAGGGCAAATAACCAGCGAAGTAAGGGTTATATATGGGTGCCATGTTTTGGGGTGGTCCCCTTATGAGGCTTATTCTAATATCGCCTTGTCATGGATCTATACAAATATATCATTACATAGTCTCTCAAGTATGAGTGCTTGTAAGGGACGAAGTATTTTAGACTCATCATTTCTTTCAATTAAAACCCTTAGTTTATGGTGAGTTTCTCAATTAAGGGTGATTCCCTTAGATAGGGAGGGTCATCATCCTCTTTCCATGTGTTTTCTAAGTAGCTTGTGTGTTAATCAAGGGATGTAAAACATCAATCAAATGATTTAGAGATGTCAAAATGTCAGTCAGTTACGAAAGTTTGATCGTTTATAGGGAAAGGAGTGTGTGGAATTTAATGAAACTCATGATGATTTTCCTAGGGAAAATTAGTCTAGTTTCTTTCGTTACATTTGCATTTTACGTGTGGATCCATTCCCACTTCATGCAACAAATGTGTTATTTTAGGCAAGTGTGTAGCTTTATTGGTTTTTCCTCATAAAGGGTCGTAACTTTCTTTTTAGGAAAACCTTTTCCTCACCCTTTCACTCTCTATTTATATAATCAGAGAAGATTCATAGGAACAATGGTGTTTTTTAAGTTTCGATAGAATGAGATTACGAGTTTTGTTAGTCCCTTAGGGGTCTAAGCATTATAGTTTCAAACCTCTTTCTTCCCTCTAAAGCTTATGGAAAGGAGGAAGGTTAAAGGTGTTCATGTTCGAGACAATGTGTCTTTATATTTTGATTAAAATATAATCGCGAGGTTCCGTTAGGATATTGGGTCTCTATTATAGAGCATAAAGATGTTGTAATCATGGAACCCTATTCACATATGGAAAGATCCAACATGGGCACTAAAGATAGTTTCTTCACTCCTTATGTATACTTTCATCTTCCTCTTATTCATAAATTTGGGGTTTTCAAACTCTTTACACCCTATGAGGCAGAATTCTTGTTGACCACTAATGTTTCCCCTTCCCAAATCATGCTCAATGTATGGAGGATTATCTAAGCCTTCAGGATCATTTTTTGTAAATTGGGTGTCCTTTCCATATTGGGGTATTCCCCTCTTTTTATGGAGTATAGATCATCCTCGTCTAAGGTTAGATAATTCCGCGTTCTTTATTTGGTAGGTGTTTGCTGAAACCCTATATGGAGCCATATGAGGATTGGAAAGACATACTCATGTAAGTTAGAGGGTGAGACGACGCTTCAATGGTTACCACATAGGCAAATGATTCCTTTTGTTTTCCTCTATTGTAGACAAAAAAACCCTCTAATCATCAAAAGGTAGATTCTAGCGCCTTTCCCCCTTGAGCAATGAGTGATATAGGTTTTAAGCTACTTCAACTTATGGGCTCTATTACTCTAATCACATTGGATATAGAGGATATAGGTGGGGTAGAGAATTATATGGGTAAGCTATATGGTATGAAAGGGGTCTCCTAACTCGATCACTTTTTTTTTACTATTTTATACGTTTTAACCTTGTTGTTTTGTAGAGGATATGTTTAAAAAATCATTTGGTGAGAAAATATAGTGCTTGTTCAGGATGCAAAATAAACAACGACCAACAACCATTGCCTTCCCTTCCCAACAAATTTATCGATGGTTGGAGAGAAGAGGAAGGGAGAGACATCTTGTGATTGTGAAGCTCGTACTATAAAGAATCAAAGGCTGGAGAAGGGTCCTCGCCCCTCATTATGGTGTGACTCACCTTTTAATGCAATAGAGTTTTTTAGGTGTTGCCTCTCTTTCCTCGGGAATTTTCTTGGTGAATACCAGTCATTTCCCAATGAGTCTCTTTTTTATTTAATGAACCTCTTGGAGGTAGGTTCTAAGTTGAGATGCCTCATAGTGGATTGATGGGTAAATTCCACAAGTGCACGGAAATATCGAAGTAATATAAAAGATTGTCAAACCACAGAGACCAATGTCAAACCTACTGTAATCTATCGTTACTTTGTAAAGCTAAGGCTAATAACTAATTGGATTTTGGGGGAAACTAAGAACTAAAACTAAAAATAAATGAACTTAGAAAATAATACTAAAACGAGGTCGGGATATGATTTCCGCATTCCTTAAGGACTTATAAAAAATGGGTACTAATTACGACTAGAACTTAATTCCGTTGAATATACAAACTTAAAGACTCCGCCTCACGCTTTCGCGGTCTTAACTAAAGTCACAGTTCCTAATCCCAAGATTTTGCTCTCGCTCCCCCGGTAACTAAGAAATATATTTTGAAAGCCAATTATATCCTAAACACATCTAAAGTGCTCTCACTGTATTTAGATTTGTTTCCTAATTTCCACTATTCGGTTCGATCCCCACGCTCTCGCAGTGTCGGCTCTAACCTTAATTGATTTCTCACTCTCGTGACAAAATCGTGTTAAATAACCTCTCACTCTCGTGACAAATCTATTTAAACTATATTTGGAAATTAAAACCAAAATAGAATTATAATTATAAATTTGCACCTATTATTTTCTACCAAGTTTGTCGGTAACGACGGTCCTCATACACCGGAATCAAAACTATTTAGCTAAACATGGAATTAAGTGCAAGCAAACTAAACATAACGATTGCAATTAAGAATAACATAGTAATTAAATTAAACAAACGCAACAATAAAAATAAGAAATGCGATAAAAAGGAACCTGTAAGAGCAGGAATAAATGAAACTGAAATTAACTTCGCGTACATCAACATGAACTAAATTTAGAATATGTCAGCGTGCTTGATAAATCAAATACATAATTTAAATAAAAGAAAACAACACCTAAAACTAATGGTGTGGTAGTTCCTCGATGTGAGAAACTACTACTTTGACAAACATAGTTTTCTGCCTAAAACATTACTATGAAAAATACTCTTGGCAAAAATTGGAATAAATGGACGAGAGAAAAGAGAGTATGAGCCATTGCCGTCAAATATCAACTATTTATATAGTTTCTTCTGGAGAAAAACTAGGAGGCATGGTTGTATATTCGTTCTTCACTTTGACCAAAATAATAGGAACTTTTGTGGCTTCCGTAATGGACTTAGCATGTGGAGAAAAATTAGGAAGTAGTTGCTTCGTGGAGAGAGTTTTTCGGAAGACTTGGCTAATGAGAGAATATAGGAGCTTCATGTAACCTTCTGTTCCGTTCACTACAAGTAAGGAGAAAAAGTCTCCTTCAAAAGTGTGACGTTCGTCACAAACATAGAAGTGGCCCTGGGATTGTGTGGCGGTCGTTACAGCTTGCTTGGTGAGAAAGCCTCGCCTTGTGATGTGTGGTGACCGTTAGGGCTTGGTTGAAGGGGGTGTAACGATCGTCACACCTTGTAGGGTGTGTGAGAATTCTTCAGGGGCTGGGCCTTGCGCGGTGGTCCATTTATTTTCTACATTTCTTGCTTCTCATACACCCCATGCTTATTTATTTTATATTTTTGTGGATTTTTAGCTCGATTTACTTCACTTTTTGCGACTTTCTTCATACATGCATTGTAAATAGTAAATACCTGAAAAGATAGAAAATATCGGCATAATACGAATATAAAGCAACATAATTAAGATAAAATAAATACATAATCTATGTAAATCAAGCCAAATATGTTATTCATTTTCGTGTTATCATGGATAGACTACAACAGGAAAACTATATATGCATGATCATTGAGTTATAATCCAAGATGGAATTTATCATAAGGAGTGTCCTAGAGCGTCACAAGATGGTTTTAAGAATGCTCAATTAATGGCAAGTAATGTTAGGATTGATGTTGGGCATCTCGTCGGGGTAAATGGTGACTCTCACTCGATCACTTAACCCAACGGTTGTAAAACCTAAAAAATGATTTCAAGACCCATTGTTAGTTGGTTCAGAGGTTTATGGTGTTGAACTTGGTATGGCAGATTACGGTCCGATCCCCCACAACTACAATTGGGTAAGCAAAGGGTTATACCACTTAGGTACCAGAACCCCATGCAAAAAGGACCAGAGTCACTAACTGGTCGCGTTAATATGAGTGTGTGGAGATAACGGGCTTAATGTGATTGCACCAGAATGAAAGAGAATATGATGAGTAAGTTAGGCTTTGGTATAATAACATGATTCAGATTGAATTGTATATGTAGGAGGCTTATGTTTGCACAATTATGGATGAGTGTTCCTACGATATCTTTAGTGTGCAAGATTAGTACCTATTGATGCAATCTTAACCGAGAAGAGTGTGTAGTCTGGAATGAGTAACTGATGATGCTTTTGTGTTTCTTTTGATTTTGTTTTGCTCGGAGTTCAAAAGTTCAAGTGTGGGAGAATTTGATCAGTGCATTTTGATGCACATTCTTCCATGTTTGTCCTTAAGAATTTCTATGTTTTGCTTTGTTTATTTTTATGTTTTATAATGTTTTTCTAATTTAGTTTATTTTTGGTTTAATGTGATTTTCGTATTTAATTTTTAGCTTTAGCGGCTTTCACGGAAAAATTTATAACTGGAGCTACGAGTATCATATCAATGCGTTCTAATATACGTTGGAAAGCTAAGAGAAAGAGCTACGACTTTTATTTTGAAGTCAGAAGCTGATTCCAATTGTAGCAGACCTGAAAAATCCGTTGAAGTTGCAGCATTAGATTTATAATTTATTTTGGGTCATTTGTTGTGGGCCTGGGTTATGTTTTTGACCCAGTTGGGTTATAATTTGAAACCCTTGTTTTCTATTAGAGAGACATCCCTTGTACTGTTCACAACCTTCTTTTAACGATAGAAACTTTGCTTTATACAATTCTTATGGAGAAATAATTCCCGAAGGCAAATCCTATTTTTTATGGTGTCCATCACTTTGAGGTTATTCTAATGCCAATTTAAATTCGATTTTTGTTCAATTCTTTTCTATGAAATCATTTTCTTAATTTGATTGCACTTGCTTGCTTAATTCAATTGTTGTTCATAAGATAGAATTGATTAAATTCGATTGTATGTCTGTTCCTAAATTTAATTGCGTGTTATCGTTTGCTTAATTCGTTAACTCGTAATATTCTTAACCGTTTGCTTAATTCAGTAAACAGAACATAATTCGTATGATTTTAATAAGCGCTTGTCTAATTGATCGCATAATCGAATAGGTTCGAAGCCGTTAAGGATTGGTGTTATTATAGTCGATGATAAGTCGGAATCCGAATCAGTAGGAATAGTCGTTTTAGCTTATTTCATAATCACTTTTATACTCACTTATTTTAAATCGAACCCTAAAACCCCTAATTCATCGAGTCATTGTCGCTAAACTATATTACAGTTTTAAAAATACTCGTTTTTTATTCGTGTGCGACAGCGGATCAGCTATGAAATCATCATTGGGGATTGGCCTCAAAATATTTATTGTAACTTTAATAGAGAGAGGTCCCTCTGGGTTTTGCTTTTTCTCTAACACGACATCTTCAAAGTGCACATTAAAATCTACGAAGATGTATAAAAGGTGTAGTGGTGAAGGGTTGGCTCTTTTTACCCTCTCTTTATTCTGAAAGATTGTGGTGCTCAAGCGACCCTAGTGTCTCTTTTAGATACAACGTAGTGTTGTTAGAAAAAACCTCCAAAGAGAATATGATTATATATTGAATTGATAAATCAAATACTTTCGTAAATTTAATTCATTCATTCAGGATCTTTTTAAGAAAAGTTGTTTTTTTAGAAATGCATAATTTTATCAGCTAAAACTGAGACACGTTCATGACTTAGTTTAATTGTATGGCCTTTTAACTCATATAGTAGTCATCACCTTTCAATGTATTAGCTCATATTAGCTAATGTGACGTTATCTCTACTTTCACATAGATATATGTGAAGAACCTAACAAATCGCAACAATTATAAAAAATCTAATAACAAAGTTTAACCTAAGAGTTTAATGAGGTCTGTAATTTAGACAATCCTCGTAATCCTGTACCTATGAAAAACTACTCACTTGTGGTTTTAGAAAATGAAAGCATAATGATAAATATAAACATCTGAATGAATATAAGGTAAAGAATAATAAAATGATAAAGAAATAATAAAAATAGAGTCTGAATTAACCAAAGAAATTAAAATACAAATGTGCTAGTGTATTCTTCCAATGTTAAACTTATGACAAGATTGTATTATCAATGGAAAGGATGAAAGCAAGATTTCCAGAAGTTCTAGAAATAAAGAGTCAGAAGTTTTGGGACGAAAGGATCAGAAGTTCTGGAACAAGTGTTTCAGAATTTCTATTACAAAAGGGATTTTTACCTCATATTTTTACACACTCTCATAGCCACCTATATATAGCCATAACTCTATGGATAAGATGACTTACTAAGAATGGAAAGAGATTGTAGCCTAATGACTCATAAGCCCATTATACAATAAACCACTAAGCCCAACAATGTGAGCAGAACCAAATACACTAATACTCCCCCTCAAGGTCAGTGGGGAGACATGGATTCTTCAGTGACCTTGCAATTTGGAACAACAACAACTTTGAGTTTTCTCTTGAGATCTTTGAACGCAAAGATGAAGAGAGGCTTAGTGAGCATGTCAGCCAGTTGTGGAGAAGCTGGTACATGCTGAATGCGAAGTTTATTGGCCACAACTCTCTCACGAACAAAATGTATATTCAACTCAATGTGTTTAGTGCAAGCGTGCAACACATGATTATGACTGAGTAAGACTGCACTAAGATTGTCACAAAGTAGAGTTAGGGGGAAGCAGTTCACCTGTAACTCAGTGAGTAGGGATTTCAGCCAGAGTAACTCTATTGTAGTATGTGTCAATGCCCTGTATTCTGCTTTAGCACTCGAGCGAGCTACAAGAGTTTGTTTCTTGGAGCTCCACGAGATCAAGTTGGGTCCAACAAATATACACGTGCCAGATGTTGATCTTCTGTTGTCCGGATTGTTCTCCCAATTAGAATCACTATAGGCTCTTACTGACAGAGCTTGAGTAGCATTAGTAGGTGACAGAAGCAAGCCATACATAACAGATCCACTAAGATATCTAAGTATGCGTTTAACCATGCTCCAATGACTGTTTAAGGGGTTAGCCATGAACTGACAAGCTTTGTTCACTTAGTAAGAAATATTTGGTCGTGTCAAAGTGATATACTGCAGGGCTCCAACAATTGATCTGTAAATGGAAGGATCTTGCATTTGATTTATTCCAAACCTGCTAGGTTTACAACTGCTGAGCATAGGGACAACTACATCATTTGCTTCTTCCATGTTTACTCGACTCAGCAGATCCCTTATATATTTAGTTTGAGTAAGAACAAGCATGCCATTGTGCTGATATTTGACTTCAAGGCCAAGAAAATATTCTGGCCTGCCAAGTTTCTTCAAGGAAAATTCACTATGAAACTTGGATATAACTTTGTGAATTAACGAAGCAGAAGAACCTGTGACAAGTATATCATCCACATAGACCAGGACATACAAAGTGACTCCTTGATGATTGTACACAAACAGGGAATGATAATATTTACTTGCCACAAACCCAAACTGAAAGAGTGTCTTGTGCACCTTCTCATACCAGGACCTGGGAGCCTGTTTAAGCCCATACAAGGCTCTATTTAATTTGCAGACAAGAGATTTGTTGGCAGATTCAAAATCTGGTGGTTGACTCATGTAGACTTCTTCTTCAAGAGATCCATTCAGGAAAGCATTGTTAACATCAATTTGTTGAATATCCCATTGAAATGTGAGAGCTAGAGTGAGTAAAACTTTGATAGTAGCAGGTTTGATGATAGCGGAAAATGTTTCATGATAATCAAAACCGTATTGTTGATTGAACCCTTTAGCAACCAGTCTAGCTTTGTATTTGTTGAGTGAGCCATCAGAGTTTTCTTTCACCTTAAACACCCATTTGCATCCTATTGCCTTTCTGTGAGAAGGAAGAGTGGTGAGAGTCCAAGTATGTTTTTCCATTAGAGCATTGTACTCTTGCTGCATAGCTTCAAAACAATGAGGTTGTGAAAGATCTTGTTTAACTGTGACAGGTTCAAAATGTACTAGAAAGACGTTGCTGATCCAAACCGTCTTCCGTTGTTCGTTTCATCATTCCCATGCTCTTGCTGAGAAGTTGCAGCATCTTCCTTCGTGATTCAACAAACTAGCTCTGATACCATGTTAAACTTATGACAAGCTTGCGTTATCAATGGAAGGAATGAAAGCAAGATTGTCAGAAGTTCTGGAAAGAAAGAGTAAGAAGTTCTAGGACGAAAGGATCAGAAGTTCTGGAACAAGTGATTCAGAATTTCTATTACAAAAGGGAGTTTTACCTAATATCTTTACACTCTCTCATAGCCACCTATATATAGCCATAACTCTATAGATAAGATGGCTTACTAAGAATGGAAAGAGATTGTAGCCTAATGACTCATAAGCCCATTATACAATAAACCACTAAGCCCAACTATGTGAGCAGAACCAAATACACTAATATCCAAATAGAAGAAAATAGAAATGCATAAAAATCAAAAAGTAAAGCTTGTATAATGTAATAGAATATAATATAAGAGAGTCATAAAAATAATGTGTAAAAGATGATTATATAACATTTATAACCAAATAATGTCCAATAATATGCAGTTAAACCTTGGATCATCAATGTGTGACACACAAAAAATAAAAAAGCCAAAACAACAAGAAATAATACATCCAAGTCAATGGGGTCATTGTGTCCGTAATGCCCATTATAGGATGGTTGTAATAGCCACTACCTTGTGCCAAAATTGAATTTTACGAAACTAGAAAACCATGGGCTCATTATGGTTGAAATGACCACAACAACATGGATGTAACGCCCCATATATAGTGCTGAAATCTCTTCTTTATTGCTCAAATTGCCAAACATTTTTAGACATCTGGAATTAATTATTCAATTATCCTCAAACTCCTTATAATAATGAAAACAAGTAAAATGGAAATAAATTGAACAAATGTAGAAATGATTGGAGTGGCAATGAGGCTTGAAAAGTTCCCAGCCCAATTGTTTGGGAGCTCAGGATCTGGTGAGATGCTTCAACCGAAGAGGTTATCAGAACTGGAATACTTGTTTCAAGCAAAGGTATGGGTGGTGTCACGATGAGTTGTGGAATGAGTCGCTCTAGAGATTACCATTGTTAACTATTGTGAAAGTTAACGATGAATGAATAGTTAACATAAACGGTTGTTGAGAGGAAATTAAAAAAATCTAGTATGAAGTTCAGTGAGAATCAAGAGATGATTATCATTGACGGTACCACTATTTTGGTGTAGATGATAAAATGGGAAATGGGTGGTGAAAATCATCCTAAAAAGTCTTTGACATAGTGGTGAATATCTCTAGTGACCGAAAAAGAGGATTTTCACAAAATTAGCCCTCTAACACTCAAGTTATCAAAATAGTATAGACTAAACATACGAGTGTGTAATGAATTGTATCTTAGTGTGATAGGAAATCACACGTATATAAGAATGGCATTTAGAATCGTCAAGTGGAGATGGCACCAAACGTGGGAGACTGTTGGGTAGATCCCAACAATTGAGATGGATCAGTGTTTTGCTTTAATGTAGGACTCCACAACAAAAATACACATATTTGTCGACTTAAGGGCACATGATATTTGAATTGGATTTCAAAATTCAACAAGTCTTATTGGGTCTTTGTTAGGTCGTTCTACTAGTCCATAACGAAGACTTATAAAGAAAATATACATTGGAGATACAAATAATCCAAAAAGCACATGCGTTCCATACAAATATTAATATCCTTAAAATAAGTTTCTTTTCTCTTCATCGCTCAATATTTTAAGACATACTTCAACGTCTCATTTTACTCTCTAAATAAGACTATATTATTTATATAAAAAGACATATTTTATATGAGCTATTAGATGTGTTCCATAAATCCATTCAATTAAAAAAAACATATATCTTATATGGAGTCTTAGATATGTTTAGTGTATCCATTCAATATTAGTGAATCCATTCAATATTAATATTAAATGATTAACTTATGGTTAGGGTGGAAATAGACCAGGCCGACTAATAGAGTACTACGATAAGCCTATTTAGTTAAAGGTTAAATATCTTTTACCCTCTACAATAGTAGCGAGAGTTGATTTACTCCCCTTTTAAAATAAATAAAAAATCGCCCCTTATAAAATAAAGATTCTATTCTAGACACCCTTATTCCATGTTTGGTTGTTAAACAAGGATTTGAAGCCAGGTCATAAGGCATAAGAGGCGTTTAGCTTCCCACCAGGCCAAAGCGTTTTTTATTATTATTATTTCCATTTAATTCTATATGTAGTAACCCTTTAGTTAAATAGGTTAAGCCGCATGCTCTAAAAAAAGCCTTTAAAACCTATCAGACTGACCTATTATGATAAATATGAGCAAATTTATTATTTTTTATATTATATTTTGTATTTTATAACAAAATATAAAATAAAAGTTTAGTTATTTTGAAGAACTTGTGAAAATAAGTTGAAAAAATCTTAGAAATAATGTCATAAGTTGTTTTCATAAGTTCTCACAAATAACTAATCTCATAAAATTTATGCTAATATGTAAGCTAAACTAAGTTAATGTAATCAAATATTTAATTTTATTGTACTTTTTATTATGTACTATATTTGAACATTAATTGAATTGTTCTTTTTTTACATATGTTCAAATGATATAGGCTATTTAAGCAGACTAATGCCTTCGAAAAGGTTAGACTCAAGCTTAAAAATAAGTCTATGATAGGTTGCAGATCAGGTTTAAGCTTTAAATTTTTTAACAGACCAAGCTCAGACTTGACAAAACCCAACTAGGTCCAGCCTATTCTCACCCCTACTTGGTTGATGTCTTTAAACACTATTGTTTCATCATTTACCTTGCATTTTCTTAGTTTCTATATGCTATATTTTCTTTCAATCGGTTGCTCTCTCTGTTTCATTATCATCCAATATCAACGTCTCCCCGAGGCCAGATGAAAAACTATAGTAATTTGTTTGTTTTGTTTGACCGTGATTTATACGAAACTCAAACATCTTAATTATCAACTTAAAGTTAAATATGATATTAATTTCATTTCAGTAATTAACACTTGGTAAAGTAAAAACAAACACTTTTGACTAGGGATGTTCGCGATGCAGTTTGGGCAGTTTTGACACAAAAAGTCATTCAAAACGCGAGAGAAAAAGACGTGCAGTTTGGTTCGGTTGACTTTAAGAAGAAAAAATCAAACCAATGCGGTTTAACTCAATTCGGTTGATTCGGGTTTTTACAAATATTTTGTTGAGTCATACATACATATATAGATGACAACATAACTTTGTATTTGGTTATTCATACACCATCAAATAACAACAAAATTCATCATATTTGGACAACAACTATCTATTTAATATGTAAAAATTAAATTAGACAAAAGTGAAATAATAAACATAAAATAATAGCATAAAACAATATCAAAAATATTATAATAAAACAAAAAAAAAATAGAAGAGATGAAAGATTAGGGAGGATGAAAAAGAAAGAACATAAGAAAGAAAATAATAGAGATAAAGATGTGCGATAAAATGAAATTAAAAAAGGGAACATTTGTATAAAAATGAAGAAGTTAAGAGAAAAGAGATTAGAGAAAAAAAATACAAGATGTAAGTGGTAAAAATGACACAATAATGTTAAGAGAGATTTAAGAAGACTGAAACTGAATTCATAATTGAAAGGATGAGAAAATTGTTTGTAATCATAAGACTAATATATAATAGGTTTAAGTTCGGGTTAAATGCGAGTTAAGTAAAATTTATATTATAACATAATGCGATTTGATTCGGTTTGGTTCGATTTGCAAAGTACAAACCGCAAACCAAACCGAACCATGCAATTTTGTTAAAAGACGACACAAACTAATCCAAATCCATTGCAATTTTTTGCAGTTTTAATTTGGTTTGATTTGCGATTTTCTATTGAATTGGTTTGATTTTGAACACCCCTACTTTTGACTAACAAAACTCAAATTTAAAAAGAAAAACAAAATAAAAATTATTTATTTGATTTAATACCGAGGAAAAATAACTAGTTGATTTTATAAAATAAAAAAATATTTGGTAGATTCATTCAGACCCATTAACAATTCTGTTGCGATAGATAGAATAAGGCACTAAGACATCAAAAAGTGTAGGAGGCAAATGTGAAAGTATCAAATTTCAATAGGTGGCCGATGCATTCAATCTATGAAGAGATTAAGAGAAATCAGGATTAGGAATCAAAAGGTTGACGCACATACAAACATATCTAATCCCACACTTGTTCTCAATCCCTAAAACATATATCGTGTTTTTACTTGATTGTAAATTGTAACACAAGAATACCAAAATGTGAATCATTCAAACTCCCTTGATACAGATCCTCATATAATAGTGGAAAGAATACAAGCAACAAAGGTTCAAACACTGGAAGATCACTTGATACATAATGATCTTCGTATAAAAGTTGAAAGAACACAAGCAACAAAGGTTCAAACACATATAGCCCTTGATACATAATGAGCATCATAAAAAAGTTGAAAGAATACAAGAAATAAATAGTCAAATCAAAGTAGTCAATCCCATATGGCAGAGCACCTGACCGCAGAATGCGAGTTAACATATATGGAAGATAGATGCGGAAAAACGAAAAACGAGTTAACATATATGGAAATGGGAATGCGAGCTAACATATACTAGTATGGAAGATAGACCACAGGAAAGAGTCATTGTATATGGAAGATAGCCTGCAGGAAAGAGACAACATATATAGAAGATAGCCGCTTTTTAATAGTCAGAGCAATCAATCTGGGATGGAGGAGGCCGGCCTCGGGATAACATACAGTTGAAATCGCCTTTTTTTAAAATAATTTTTTTGGTAAATTTACATACTAAATGAACATACATTCATATATCAAATCACAAACCTTCAAAAAAAAAAAGCAATTAAAAATCGACAAGTCTTAAACAAGACACTGAATCAACATGCAGAAAAATTATAGATGATGCCATGACACGAAAAACTAGAATTAAAATAGAACCAAAAAAAGGAATAAAATTAACAGGTAACTAAAGATAAGAAAGAGTAAAAATAGAATAATGAAGGAAATGAAAAAAAGAAACAGGGGAAAAAGAAATGTGTTATAGAAAAACGAAAGATGATAGGAGAGGGAGGATGAAGGTCGAAGGAGGATGAATGTTCGAAACCTTGAATAAAAGGGTGCATCATAGGAAAGAGAGGAGGGACAGTAGGTTAAAAAAATTTAACGCTTAAAATAAAAACATTTTAAGGGGTAATTTTGACTTTTCAAGTGAAAAACAGTAAAGCACGCAAATTTCCCGCGCCCACGAAAACCCAAGAACAAAGTGTGGCCGCCACAACAACACAGCGGACAGCTCCACCTATCCATGGTTCAAACACATAGTAGTTGAAAGAACATGAGCAATAAATATTCATACCAGAGTAGTCAATCCCGTATATGGCGGCGCAGCGCACCTGACCGCAGTAAAGCAAGTTAACATATATGGCAGATAGACCGCGGGAAAGCAAGTTGACATATATGGCAGATATATCGCGGGAAAATGGAAGATATATCACGGGAAAATGGAAGATATATCACGGGAAAATGGCAGATATACCTCAGGACAAGTTGACATATATGGCAAATATACCGCGGGAAAATGGCAGAAAGACGCGGGAAAATGGCAGATAGAGCGCAGGAAAACGAGTTAAACATATATGACAGATTGACGCGGGAAAGCAAGCGACTTAACATATATGGCAGATAGACCGCAGGAAAGTGAGTTAACATATATGGCAGATAGATCGCAGGAAAACAAGATAACGTATATGGCAGATAGATTGCAGGAAAGCGAGTTAATGTGTATGGCAGATACACCGCGGGAAAGCGAGTTAACGTATATGGCAGATACACCGCGGGAAAGCGAGTTAACGTATATGGCAGATACACCGCGGGAAAGCGAGTTAACGTATATGGCAGATACACCGCGGGAAAGCGAGTTACCTTATATGGCAGATAAACACTATTTAATAATCAGAGTATTAAGTCTTGAATGACAGCAAAGGGCGTCCCCAGCGAGTTACGAATATGGCAGATAGATGCTATTTAATAATCAGAGTATAAGTCTTGAATGACAGAAAAGGGCGCCCCCAACCACTGGACAGCGGGATAACATATGCCCGCGAAAATCAAAGGACAAAGTGCAGTCAGAGCCAGAAGCCTGAACACGGCGGACAGCCTCCACTCCATCCCAGGTTCAAACACATATAAAAGTTGAAAGAACACAAGCAACAAATATTCAAACACAGATTTCATGTCACCAACAAGATTTCGATAATACTATACCAATACATCTTCACAACAACGCAATATGTGCATTGCATTTGCATGTTGTGTTCAAAAGATAATCCATAGAATTCTAAATCCACAGTACTAATTTCAAAAGGCAAATAAATTAAACAGCATAATTGTAAACTAAAAAATCACTACACTACACCATAGCAAAAAAATCTGAACACAGATAAAAGACCAAAGTTATATAACCACAGAAAACCAGCACTGCCTTTAACAAACCTAATCGCTTGATGATGACTTCAATGCATCCAATATCGTCATAGCCTGATCCACAGCCAAATCAGCTCTCATCTTAAACACCTCCAGTTCAGCAATTTGCACCTTCTCCCACCTTCTCGCCAACTCTTCCCTCTCTGATTCCTCAATCAACTCCATTCCCCTCTTCATCGCCCCCACAGACACCCGAGATGCACTTACACTCTCGTCAAAACGAATTAGTTCATGCAAAGCCAAACTCAGAGGGCGATTCTCCATATCAGTTCTTTCCACCTCTCTGGTTTCCTTCACAACCATCGGCGAATCAGGTTCCAAAACCAATTTCTTAGTAGTTCTTGGTTTCTTAGCAGCAGGTTCCTTCTTGGAAAGTTTCCCATTAGATTTTCCCTTCTCTTCAGCCTCAGTCACATTGAGTTTACCACCCCAAATCTTATGGCTAAGCTCAAACATTATCCGGTCATTCTGTTTGGGGAAATTAAGAGTCTTTTTACTCTTGATTTTCGTCTCGTATTTCACCTTCAGCCTCCGAATCTTATCTCTGAGCTGCTCCAATGTAACTTTAAAGTGGATCGACTTTTTCACAAACTCGTAAAAAGCCGAATGGTACTTGAAAGGATCAGTCTCTGTTTTGGTAATGAAATCATGCAGACCTTTGATAATGGCCATTTCATCATCCTCGTTGAAGACTCTCTGAAACAGCTTTTTAGAATCATCACCAGATTTCTTATTATCCTCCTCGCCAGTTTTCATCTTCTTCGCTTGTTTGGGATCGTTATCAGCCGGACGCTTGCCTCCAGATGTGGCCGGACCAGCGGAGGGTTTTGGTTCCGCCTTTGATTTGATCGATTCAACAGGCTTTGAGTTTGAATTTGAATTGAGAGATTTCAGTTTAGGTGCCGGTTCTTCTTCAGAATCGGTTTCTTCTTCGTCCTCAGAATCCGAATCGTCTTCTGTTTTGGGTTTCGGATGAGAGTTGGCAGGTGGAGTAGTGTTTTTGGAAGGTGAATTATCTTCATCCTCTTCGTCATCTTCTTCCTCGTCATCATCATCTTCAGCAACAGATGAAGATGAAGCGGATGATAAATCTTCTTCATCATCTTCTTTCTCCTCTTCAGGACGTGGAGGCGACGGTTTCTCGTCGTCTTTCAGGGCGGGAGTGGGCGGCTGTTCGTCTTTGGCAGCGGTGGTGAGGGGAAGCCTCTCGATTTGAGAAGAGCTTCGTTTCTTTCCCATGGCGAAAATTGAAATTAGGGTTTCGGAGGAAGAGGTGAAGAGGTAACTGAACGTGAGAGAGTGTCAGCAAATATAATATATATTTTTACCTCAAATTTTATAACGATTCGAAATTGGAAAAGTCGCTGGGTTTTAAACGCGTTGGGCCCAAAACACCAAACATGTTTCAAACTGTAGTTAGATTTATAATTGTTTGTTTTTCTGGCAAAATATTATCATATTTATCTACCAAACATATGCTTTAGATTTTGTAAGTACGACTTGGGACATAGAACAAAATAAAATCATTGTAACTTCTGCATAAATCACAAATTCATTTACAGATTTCTAAAAAGGGAAATGCATGTTACTATTTTTTTTACAAATATAGTGAAAGAAAAAATGCGGGAATAATTGGAATCGAAAATATATATATAATTGATTGTTTGTGATCGATCTCCTTCTATCTATCACTATCGTTATAATCGTGGTGGAAAATTAAGCTTTTTATCTTTGTTCAAATTACAACCATGAAAAAAGTCAATGTTACGCACCATTTTAAAAATGTCGAAATATTATTGTTGTTGGGATATCAAACTCATAACCATGTCACGTTTTACCACAATTGGACATTCCAATCAAGGTGAAAAGTAGTGTGTTATCTACTATATATTACATCTTCATTGCAATTAATGGCATTCAAGAAATCTCATCTCTCAAGCACTTCTTGCATTCATCTTTCAAAATCAAGGTACTAGATCATCTCAAATTTTTCTAAGCTTGGAAGTTGCAAGATAATTCAAGCAATATCTATTATAAATAATATATAATATATTTTATGACAAAACTTTCACCTTAGTCAACTTAAATTCCAAATATAAATCTTAGGTGTGCAGCATTCCAATTTTTTTTTAAAAATAAATATAATTTATTCGCTCAATTGGGACACTAAACTTAGAGAACGTGTGGCAAGGGACCGAGACTCAAAACCCATTTTTGCATTTTTACCTTTATTATTATTTTAAGTTGATGCATTTTTAATTATTTTTTAAAATTGATGCCTTTCTTATTTTGTATTATTTATAATTTATTTAAGTGTTTTAAAACCCAACCCGTCCTAGTCGATTAGACTGGCTAGACCATGAACCGAAGGGTAAGGCGGGTTCAATTAGGTTTGGATCGGTGTTTGATAAACTTTCATCATTTCAAAGCTACATTTAAGTGATCATTTGATTACTTTAGGTAATTTTGATTGATGATAAGTTTATCCTAAGGTATCATGAAGGATTTGATTGATGTAATGATCTCATTCTCTAGACTCTGTGCTTGATCACTCTGTTGGTTTTAAACCATGGTGTGCATTTATGCAATACACCTATATTATTTTCGCTCGGCCTCTGATAGGTGCAACTTTTACATGAGTTCACTTATGATCGCTTAACATAGCGTCAACTTTTCCCGAATCGGAATACTAATTACTAATATTGATAATGCTAACTTTATGTTTATGCATTTTTATATTAATGTCATTCAAATTCTTGTCTTTACTTTTATGTGATTTATATTTCATCACTTTATATTTAGCATTTATATTCATGTCATTTTATTTTGTGTCATTTATTGTATGCCTTTTTCCTTTGCCCCTTGGGCTTTTCTTTTTCTTTTTTTCTTCATTAAAAGACATTAATAAAGGCTAAACCATGAAATAACTTGGCTATGATCATTTGGATTAGTGGTTATTATCCCCTTGCTTGAGGAGTTGGACTTTTAGACATAGGATAAATCATTGGCTAAGACTTTCATCTGATACCTTAAGTTTCATTTGGACCATGTATCTGAGACATTGGGAATTCCTCTATGGGTTTTCGTTTTATCTGTTATTCATCTGATGTAGGGATTGTTATTTGATACCTTAGAGATCATCTGATGCTTTGGGC
This sequence comes from Vicia sativa, assembly GCA_021764765.1. Lineage (NCBI taxonomy): Eukaryota > Viridiplantae > Streptophyta > Magnoliopsida > Fabales > Fabaceae > Vicia > Vicia sativa. Next base: position 171,823,338 of record CM038794.1, read on the forward strand.
TTTGTTTGTGTTTGGGGAGTTTATACTAGAAGCATTGATACATAGTGTAGGAATAAACACCTTTGTGAAAGACACATCAATTGTCCACCTAAAACCTTAAGGTGATAGGTGAGTGGCTTATCCCACTTTTATATGCTTAAGTTTCCACATTCCTATCCAATATAGGACTATTTTCCCACTCATTCTCACTTGCATTATTAATCTAACATCCCCCCTCAAATGTGAGTCCACAATGCTCTCCACTACTTGTATCCGTTGTTACCTCATTTTGGGCAACGGGACACCTTTTTTTCGGCCTCTTCGATACAAGCAAGTCGGTTTATTTCTTGAACCAAAGGCTCATGATAACATTTGTTATGGGAGTTCATACTAGGAGCATTGATACATAGTGTAGGAATAAGCACCTTTGTGGGAGACACGCCACTTGTCCACCTAAAACCTTAAGGTGACGAGTGATGTAACACCCTTCTAAAATATCCCGCAAATATTATAATTAAATCAGAGTTAACATGCAATAATGGGCATTACAATTCAATTTAAATATAAAATCTCATAACAGTAGTCATGCTTCACTGAAGAACTTCATTAAATTAATCAAAACCAGTATACACGTTCTACACAGCGGAACATACCAACTAAACCGAAATAAAATTCAATTCATAATTATTCCCAAAAATTAATCAAAGAACAATAGAGTATAAAATAAAACTCTTAACCAAATGTTCCCCAGTGTTACAACTATCAGAGCATGACACTGACACGCGGATAAATAAATGCATAGCTCAAAAGTCATCCTCACCAGCTCCTAAGCGGCTAAGACTTCAATCTAAAATCATCAAAGTAAGGGTGAGATTTCATCAACAATTAACATGCATTATACGTTTCTAAAAACAATAAAACAATTCAATATATCATTTCACCCTCATTAGCATAATCAGATTTAGTACACAAATACAAGACATACAGCATAATATGCACAATGATAACAACAACAAGATTATAACACTAGAAACCATCATATGATGTTATAATCCATATGCAATGCAAGACTCTATGCATGTGGTACCAACCGTGAACTAAATTCACACATTGTTCCGTTTCTGCCTCGGACACAATGTTAATCATCGATTCGCCCATACACCACTGAGACACGAATCCAGCCTCACCACCACTAAATCACTGGGTACGGGTATTGGCTCTGCAAGTCCAATTCCACACAATGGGAATTAACTCCGCCAGAATGCATATGCATGCACATCATAAAGCATGCAACATTCACAACGGAACATGACTCAACAACAATATTTCATGCATAGACAACACCAACAACCATCACATGATAGCAACACAATCATGAATAAGCAACAGGAAACAGCACATGGGCATTAATCCTCATCCAACCAGTCAAAAACAATCTTAAACAGTTCATCACCATTTCTAGAATTACTGTCGTTTACAATTCGGAAAATCAAATCGTTTTAAAATAAAATCCATAAATTAGTATTTTCTCCATTTTATAAAATAGTATTTTTAGTTTAAAGAACATTTCCCAAAACGGAACTCGAATCGGAGTTACGGTTTAGAAAATACGATTTTTCAAAATAACACAGTGGTAACCGGTTCCTCCCAGGGAGAACCCGGTTTCCACATGCTTCAAAAACACACTCTCTGGATTTTACTATGGGGAACTCGGTTCCTCCATACTGGAAACCGGTTCCCACACAAAAAATTCATTTTCTATGCAAAATTTCAACTGGGAACCCGGTTCCTCCCCAGGAGTAACCGGTTCCCACAGACTCAGGAACAATTCCTCTCTGGTTTTTGTACCAGGAACCCAGTTCCTCCCACATGGGAACCGGTTCCTGCGACCTGCAGAATCAAAAACCTGCAATTTTAACAGCAGCATGCTTTCCAACTTTTCTCACCATTCCAATTACGAATTGCAACATCAAAAACACCAAATACACACCAACATAATGTTATGTAGCACAATTCATTCATTCCCAATAATCCCATAGCATACTAACGGTTCAATTTCATACAATTCGACAACAATGGGGATAATCCTACAAACCTAGAAAATTCTAATTCGTGTTCCCTAACATAATCAACTATTCAATCGAATTCCAAAACCCATAAGGCATCATAATTGCGAGAAATCCCCCTTACCTCGTGAGAATTCCTTGACTGTGAGTGTTCTTGGTTCTTCCTGTTCCTTTGCTCTTCTCATTTTCACGTGGAATGCTTTTCTCCTAAAATAAATCTCAATTCTCTTTTCCTCCTTTTATTCCTTTTATTCTTATTACTCTAAAAATAATAATAATAAAACAAATAGTGTGAGTAGAGCCTTTTACTCCTCACACCCCCACTTTACACTTCACACCACCAACAATTTCACTTTTATTTTAATTAAATAATTCCAATTTCAAAAATACCAATAATTAAATTTCTAATTAAGTTAATAAATAAAAATTCTAATTATTTAATAATCGAAATATTGGGGTGTCACAACTCTCCTCCACTAAAAGAGTTTTCGTCCTCGAAAACATACCTTAGACGAACACTTCGGCATATGAGTCTTTCATCTGGCTCTCCAGCTCCCAAGTAACATTTCCACCTGTTGGTCCTTTCCAAGCTAGTTTCACCAGAGCTATCTCTTTACCTCGCAACTGCTTCAACTTCCGATCCTCAATTCTCGCAGGTAATGCTTCAACAGTCAAATTATCTCGTACCTGTATATCATATACTTGTATATCATATACCTGAATCTCATGAGACGAATCAACAATATACTTCCTCAATTGAGATACATGGAAAACATCATGCAAATTTGCAAGCGACGGCGGTAAAGCAATCTGATAAGCAACTTTTCCAACCTTCTTCGTAATCTGAAACGGACCAATAAAGCACGGAGTTAACTTCTTCGACTTCAAAACTCAACCAATACCAGTCATCAGAGTAACTCGCATAAACACATGATCTCCTTCACTAAACTCGAGATCCTTCATCCTCTTATCATGATAACTCTTCTTCCTACTCTGAGAAGCTCTCATCTTCTCCTGAATCATCTTAATCTTTTTCGAAGTCTGTTGAACAATCTCCAGTCCAATCATAGCACTTTCTCCAGATTCATACCAACACAACAGCTTTCGACACCTCCTACCATCAATGCCTCAAACGGAGCCATACCAATACTCAAATGAAAACTATTATTGTAGGTAAACTCAATCAAAGGTAAGTAACTATCCCAAGCTCCACCTTTCTCCAACACACAAGCTCGCAACAAATCCTCTAACGACTGAATCATTCTCTCAGTCTGACCATCTGTCTGTGGATGATAAGTAGAGCTCAACCGCAACTTAGTACCCAAAGCGTCTTGCAACTCTGTCAAGAATTTAGATGTAAACCTCGGATCTCTATCCGACACAATACTAGAAGGAATATTGTGCAAACTCACGATCTTCTCGACATACAACTGAGCCAACTTCTCCATCGGATAATCCATTCTTATCGTAATAAAATAAGCAGACTTCATCAACCGATCAATAATAATCCAAATAGAATCACATTTCTTCACTGTCCTCGGCAGACCAGATACAAAATCCATAGAAATGCCATCCCTTTTCCAATCCGGTACAAACAACGGTTCCATCAATCCCGACGGTTTCTGATGTTCAATCTTCGACTTCTGACAAATCAGACAAGCATAAACAAACTCAGTAATTTCCTTCTTCATTCCATGCCACCAAAACAACTTTTTCAAGTCATGATACATCTTAGTAGCACCAGGATGAATACTCAACCCACTACAATGTCCTTCTTCCAAAATACTCTTCCCAATCTCTGCAATATCTAGCACACAAACCCTATCACCAAATCTCATAACACCATTCTCGTCAATTCGGAATTTACCTCTTTGACCTTGGTTGATCAATGTCAATTTATCAACTAAACCGACGTCAGATTTCTGTCCAGTTCGAATCTCCTCCAGAATACCACTAGTCAAATTCAACATACCCAACTTAACACTATTAGGAGTATTCTCACATACCAAACTCAAGTCTCTGAATTTTTCAACTAAATCCAATTCACGCACCATCAACATAGACATATGCAACGACTTCCTACTCAACGCATCTGCAACAACGTTTGCCTTACCAGGATGGTAATTCAAACCAAAATAATAATCTTTTATAAATTCTAACCACCTTATCTGCCTCATATTGAGCTCTTTCTGATCGAAGAGATACTTCAGATTCTTATGATCGCTGAATACCTCGAATCGAGATCCATACAAATAGTGCCTCCATGTAGCCCCTCGAAAAATTTACAATTTCAGTACAATGAAGTCGCCATCGAGTATTTATTTATTCCAAAAGGAATGGGAAAACATCGAGTAAAACCCACGAGCAAAGGATAAGATGGTTTACGAGATCAAGAGATGGATTCGGGAGTCGGTTATGCAAGGGGAAGGTATTGGCACCCCTCACATCCATCGTACTCGATGGGACCCGTTTAGTTCATGTGTGTGTTCAAATGCTAATGATAATTGTTATCTTATAAGTAATGATCGATAAAGGAGAAGGAAGAAGGGTTTTGCTTTTATATTATTTTGAGTTCGCCACGGTTGCAAAACCTTGTGCCTACGTATTCCCTCGTGCAATGGGAAAGTCAAAACTCCGTAGTTCTTCTTGAAAATGAAAAGATTATTAGTTGGTTTGATTTTAGAAGAGAGTGGTGCGCAAGGGCACAGAAAAATATTTGAATGAGTTTGCGTTGATTTTATAGGACACAAGTGTTTGTATGTTCAAAGTAGATACTTGGGACTCGCACACTTAGAGTGAGAAAAGGTAGATACCTTAACTCCCTCATTTAGTCCTTTCCTTAAAAAAATGAGATATCCTTAAAGTATTTTTGTCGGGTTATGATTCATCAATGTAAGTCAGGTGACTTATTCTTGATTAAATCTCGAGAGAATAGACAGATGTCTATTCCCTACCATTCGACCCTTATTTATTTAAGAAAATAATTTTTTTGAAAAGCCACTCGACGTTGGATCGAGGTTTGGAACTTTAATTATGAAAGTGTTTTTAAACGGGTTATGATCTATCAATGTAAGTTAGATGACTTATCCTTGATTAAACCTCGAGAGAATAGACAGATGTCTATTCCCTACCATTCGACCCTTAAAGAAAGTTTAGATTTGGTATATGGACCAAGATGCGAGATTTGATGGATTTGGATAAGCGTACAATTGTGAACAAGCAAGCAAGGAAAAAGAAATTTATAACGGACAATTTAAACATATGAAAGTCAATATAAATCGAGGATCAATTAATTTATCCGTATAAATTTGTCAAAAATAAAATTTAATAACTTAAATAATAAGATTAAACCAATATATAAAAAATAATGATTTAAATATTTATAGTGCAAGAGTGTATGTAACTATGGAAGACAATAAAAATTAATTGGAATTCCTTTTTTTTTTAAAGAAAGGAAATAAGTGACAGGAAAATAAGTAATGAAATAAACAAAATCTTTTTTTAAAAAAAGGAAAGAAACAGCAAGAGAACCAGATGGGTTTTAAAAAAGGGAACCAGTTGGATCATTGGGCCGGACCGGTTCAACCCGGGTCCAAACCCTCACTGAAACAAACAAACCGGGTAATTGGGTGAAGAAACCCTAATTCCCAAATCAAACTTCTTCTTCCCTTACGAGAAACACAGGGCGAGACAAAAAGAAAGAAAACCATGGCCGATTCAGAAGGAAATTTCGTGAACCAACACCTAATCTTCTTTGACTTCGATATTCTAACACCGATCTCCAGTAAAAACCTCCTTCAGTCCCAACCAAATCTTTCAAAGAAGACCCTACGATAGGACCACATGAAGATTTTCCCAAATCGAAATCCTAGGTTTCAAAGCTTACTGATGAAGTTGATTGACATCAGAACCCGGATCTCCCTCGCGACCTCAACAAGGCAATATGCTCGTGGTCGTTTATGGATCATCTCCGAATACTCGATCAGTAATATTTGAATGTATATTTTATGACTTTCAGTTTCAGAGACATTAACCTTCTAATTGTAAACATCTTTTTCTGCTTTTGCAAGGAAAACGGAATGGGCATGGTATGAACATAAAGTCAATCGCGATACCTCAGCTCTGTTGGAGTACTAATTTGATATTAGTTTCTCCTTGAGCTTTTCATTGGTATTATCAGCAAATTTTAGAGGGTAACCATCGAACTGACAAAGACATATCAGGTAGCAAAAGGAAACTTCAAAAAAATTCATTTTACACTTAGTTTACATTCTGATAGGATTTAACACTTATTTTATGAAGAATGGTGCAGGGTATACAAGATTGGCAGAATACCTCAGCTCTATGGAGTACTAATCAAAAGTTAGTTTCTCTTTGAGCTTGTCATCGGTATTACACAGATTTCGAATAACTGGCAGAAAAATGTATCAGGTAACATGAAGAAAACCTCAAACATCTGTTTCATATTTAATTTGTATTTTGGTGGTATCTATACTTAGTCATGAAATATGGTGCAGGATAGCAAAACTGAAGCATACAGAAGGATATGCTGAAACTCAAAGATAGGATGCAGAGAAAAAGAATGCAACTAGGTTACCTGAAAGGAAGTTGAGGTGGGTGGTCTTGGTAAGTTTCTTCTCTTCCTGAACTGAACTGGTATGAGTGTGAATAGAATAGATTAGCTTTGTTTACTTCAAATTTCAGTGTGAAATTTGAAGAAGAAATTTAGGGTTGAGAGTTTTTTTAGTGAACAATGCTAGGGAAGAATTTCTGCAGAGTTTTGTTAGGCTAAGAGTGGCTGCCCAATGAGAGAAAGCAGGGTTGTTTATATAGAGTGTAGGTTTGGGTGAGAGAGGGTTGGAGTGAGGTCAGAAAGGTGGTTTGGAGTTAGGTTAGGATAGAGGACTAGGCTTGGAGTTAGTTAGAGTGGAGGAAGAGCACCTCGGTGCAGCAGGTCGTGGGAAACAAAAAAACAACTTTAATGTACTATTTTTGTTTTTCATGAGATTTTTACTAGTGTAATAGTAAAGAAAGTTGGGTAAAATTCTAGCAACACATGGCCCTTAGATGTTATCATGAATGGTTAGGATTAGAATGGGTTTGTGAGCTGTAAAAGTGAGCTGTCAATAGGACAAAATGAAGGTAAAGAGGCTGAAAAATCTGAGTTCTTTATCTGTGGTAAAAACTGATAAAGTGGACCCCCCTTGCTTGCACATTTATTCACAGAAACATAAGAAAACATATTCTGTTTCATTAAAAAAAAGTGTATTGCCTTTCTTGCACTTGAAGCTTCTAAAACCAAGACTTATATTTAAAATTTGAAGTCTTGTGTGCCATGAAAGAAACTGCCACCATGCTGTCCATGGCAACTTCACATCCCATTTTGCCTGCTCATTTATCTATGACTGTTGCATAACCAGCCTTTGCATACTACTTAATTGTGCCCTGTTTGAATTATCTTTATGCTGATGATATGCTGCTGACTTTTGAATTGATATTATGATGAATGCAGGGACTAAAAGATGTCATGGTGGGCAGAATTCTGATTTTTTTCTTTCTCTGTCTTTGGACTGCTTTGGTGAAAAGGTATATTTGAATGAATGTTTACATTGCTGGTCTGTGATATATCAAAAATTGCATTCAAGACCCTTGGGTTCTTGCTGTAGTTGTATAAATTTTCTTATGAGTCTAGGTTCCATAGCTCAGTACAATGGTGTCTGCACATGATAACATAGTTTGTTTTCCTTGAAGAAAAAAAAAGTGCACATGTAGTGATGATATTGCACCCTGAATGCTGAACCTGTTTCTTCATCTTTGCAGCTCTTGAGTCAAGTATGGACATACCGTAACATTAACGTTTGTAGTGCAGATTTGGAATTCCTTCACAAGTTTATCTGGTACTGTGACTTTGAAGACGGTGAAGGTTCGCAAAGAAGATGATGTAGCTTGAAGTTGGTCTAAACTCATAATCATTCCTGTTTCAACTAAAGTGCAGCCTGTACTCTTCACACTTGTCATTGAAGTTTGCCTTAATGGCCTTTTTTAGGATTCTGCTGAATTCCATTTTTGTATTTATTCTTGACAGTAGTTAAAACTGCAGCATTTTTCTTGTGAACAATTGTTCCAAGGCTTGCTTTTCCTTTGACAATGCAGTAGGGAATTTTTATCTTCCTGCACAGAGCAGGGAGCCATGCTACAAGCTCAATTGGGTCGACATCATGAGTAGTCACAACAAACTGTGCCTTGTTCTATTAAATAAGATAGATAACATGGTTTAGACCGTATTTCACATTAATAGGTTTCTTGGTCTCAACATTTTGTTCTCAAACTCAGCTTGTAATAAGAACTCTTGTAATGTTTTAATGAGTGTATGAAAACTCCGCCTCCATTAATATCATATCTTGATTCCTTTCAAATTTTGTTGCAAATGAAGTATTTAAAATTCCATTAATTGCTTCAACATATGCACCTAGTGAAGTCATGTTAATTTCAAAACTTGAATCTTAAAAGGAATTGAATTAAAGTTCAAAATACAAATTTGGATCCAAGTTTACTTCAAACTTGGTAATTTCCCCCTTTTTCTAGAAATTGAGTCCAAAAATCCAAACATGACTACAAAGGATAATGTCGTTGTAAAACAAGTACAAAATGAGAAAAAAATGATTATGGCTTCGTCAGCTTTTACACGAGTGTTCTTCCACTTAAGAAATCAAACTTAACGTTTGCATCTACTTGTTCATATTTAGATTCCAAGCCTCAATCACCAAACTCCTAATGTTGCATCCCACGCAAAACCTTAATCACAAATGAAACTAATGGCTCGGTAATTAACCTTCCACAACGAGAAGCCATCAAGTTGACCATCAAATTCACCACTCGATTTTGATCCACCATAAAGATAATGCATGTATGCATGCAATTGAATTAGGGCTAACGGTTATGCTCAAATGACCAGATGAAAAATAAAACAGAAAGTGGGGCAAATTTTGGGGTGTGACACGCCACAATTTCAAAATAAATACCACAGCTGTCAGCTCTAGATCATGAGTCGGATAATTCCTTTCATGAATCTTCAATTGTCTTGAAGCATAAGCCACTACCTACTTATCTTGCATCAAAACACCACCTAAACCCATCAATGAAGCATCACAGTACACAACAAAAGACTTCGCCAGATTCGGAAAAATCAAAATTGGAGCACTAGTCAACCTCCTCTTCAACTCTTGAAAACCTTTCTCGCATTCAGAATCCCAAACAAACATTTGACCCTTTCTTGTCAATTTAGTCAACGGCAAAGCTAGCTTCGAAAATCCTTTAATGAACTTTCTATAGTAACCTGCAAGACCAAGAAAGCTACGGATTTCAGAAGCATTCTTCGACGCTTCCCACTGAGATACCGCTTCTACCTTCGTAGGATCAACATCAATACCATTCTTGGAAATCACATGACCAAGAAAGCTTACTTCAGTCAACCAGAATTCACACTTGGACAACTTCGCATAAAGCTTCTTTTCTTTCAACAACTCCAACACAACTCTAAGATTTTCTGCATGCTCTTCATCACTCTTCGAATAGATCAGATGTCATCAATAAAGACTACCACAAACTTATCAAGATACGGATGAAATATCCTGTTATATACTCCATGAAAACACCAGGTGAATTAGTAACTCCAAACGACATAACAGAATACTCATAATGTCCATACCTCGTTCTAAATGCAGTTTTTTGAATATCTTCCGTCTTCACACGAATCTGATGATATCTAGACCTCAAATCAATTTTATTGAATACACAAGCCCTAACCAGTGGATCCATCAAATCATCAATTCTCGCCAATGCATACTGACTCTTGATTGTAACCTTATTCAACTGCCTGAAATCAACACACAGTCTCATCGAACCTTCTTTCTTCTTAACCAATAACACAGGAGCTGTGACACCCCAAATTAATTCAACTATTAAATAATTAGAAATTTAATTATTAATTTAATTAAAGGTTTAATTATTGACATTTTTGAATTAATGGATTTAATTAAATAAATGGATGTGTTGGGGGTGTGAAGTAGATTTGGGAGGTGTGTAGAGTAAAAGGCTCTAATTAATCTAATTTATTTATTTCTATTATTTGGAAAATAAAAATGAATAAATAAAGGGTAAAAGTGAGAAGAGGAATTAGGATTTCATTCTACGTATTTTGGAGAAGAGAAGAGAAAAAAGAGGAGAAAAGCCAATCGTCAGAATTCGAAGATTCACCGCGAGGTAAGGGGTGGTTTGATCTGATTATTACGCCTTATAGGTTTTGATGATCAATAGAATAATTCAATCCGTTAGGAATCTCGAATTAGGATTCTAGGTTGTGCCCTAACGTTATAATCCGACGTAAAAGCTTCAATTGGAATTGTTATGAACAGTTAAATTATGTAGGATGATCGTAGGCTAATTAGAAAGTATAATTGGTGATCAATTGGATGTGAAAATACATGATCTAATTTTGTTCTGGTATAATATAAAGTTTGGTAATGAATGGAATTAATAGGAATTAGAAACAGTGAAGAAAAACTGGTTTTTAGATGAAAAATAACAGTATGGATCGACGCATGGTATTATGAATCGATGCAAGCAGCAAGAATTTAGAAAACCAGAGGCGTAGAAAACGCATGCATCGACTCATAGAGTCATGCATCGACTCATAAGACAAAAAGCAAAACTATGCATCGACACATACGTGTTATGCATCGATGCATACTGAACCAATTTTGAAAAATGCAGAATTTTTAATTGTATGCATCGACGCATATGATGCATGTGTCAACACATGCTGTTTATGTATTGATGCATAGGCTTATGCATCGATGCATACTGTGCTGGAACAGAAGAGAACTTTCTGAAAACGGTTTTGGTCATATCTTTGCGATCGTAACTCCGATTTAGGCATAGTTGGTATCATTGGAAAGCTTAGAACGAGTACTATCTATTAAAAACATTTTCAAAACCAGTAATTGAGATCTTTAAGGATTGATATGACTTTCGTAGCAAGAATTCGTTGTAATTCGTGAATTATTCGTTGCGTATACTTGCTGTATGTTAATTCCAGATGTTGTAGTTAACGTTATATGTTCATGATTTACTGTTATCATGTGCTGCTATTGTTATTGGTTATGAGTGGAATAATGTTGTGTGATCATATTCCATATTTGGATTGTTGCATGCTTCTGATGTGCATGCATAAGCATTCTGGTGATGGTTCGTTCCCATTGTGTGAAATTGAACTTGCAGAGCCAATAACCGTACCCAATGGATAGTGGTGGTGAGGCTAGATTCTCGACCCAGTGGTGTGTGGGTGAATCGTTGATTAACGCTATTTTCCGAGGTGTAAACAGAACAGGGTGTGGACTTGGTTCAGGTTTGGTACCACATGCATTGAGTTTGCATTGCATATGTAATTATAACATGTTAGGATGGTTTCCAGTGTTATAATTGCATTGATTGTTATTATGTGCATTTTGATCTGTGTGATTTGTATTGGTGAACGGGAATCTAAATATACTAATGAGGGTGGAATAATATATTGATTGTTTTATTGTTTTAAAGAAACGTATAATGCATTTTAATCTTGATGACATCTCACCCTTACTTGATGATTTCAGATTGAAGTGATTAGCTGTTCTGGGATTGGTGAGGATGACTTATAGAGCTGTGCTATTTAGATAGTCCGCGTGTCAGTGTCATGCTCTGGTAGTTGTAACACTGGGGAACGATTGTTTTGGAATCACCGAATTAACTTGTTTCTTTTGGTTTATGTTTTGGAGTAATTATGATTTGAACTATTCTGGATTCTTATGTTATTTCCGCTGTGCAAAACATAATCTTTGGTTTTGAAATATTTAATAAGTTCTTCAGTAAAAGCATGATTACTGTTATGACATTTTATCATTTTAAATTTTTAAATTGTGACGCCCTTTCGTTATGTTAACACTCTGATTAATTATATAATACGCGGGGAAATTAGAAGGGGTGTTACAGGAGCACCCCACGGTGAAACACTAGGACGGATAAACTTCTTCTCGAGTAATTCCTCCAATTGCTTCTTCAATTCAGACAATTCGGATGTCGACATGCGATAAGGCTCCATCGACACCGGACTAGTTCCAGGAATCAAATCTATAGCAAATTCCACTTCCCTCTCAGGTGGCAATTCACTAACATCTTCCGAAAAAACTTTGGGAAATTCATTCACAACAGGTAATTCACCGCTCTTAGCTTTCCCCTTACTTCCATCGAAGAATACAACATAACAATATCGCACCATCATTAACAGTTGCGTAACTCTGATCATCCATCTTAATTCGTTGTCCTTATTAGAGTCTTCATTAACTCATATGGTTTACAAGCTTCTACCAAACTTCATTCATATTCATCACTTTACACCCCATTTAGATAGCAAGACAATTGTATACCATCCAATACGATTTCGTATACTATCAACAAGATATTAAGGGTGATCAAGTCTTCAATTTGTCAATAGACATCCGATAATCATACTGGAGTATAAACCATCATTACCAACAGTTTCTATTCTCAGAATCGTACTCGCGTTTTTGCACTTCCAACTATGACTCACGGTCCAAACGATTCCAACAACTCTAACCACTCTTGCATTTTCATCTCAAGCAGTACCTCGTATCAATGACTTACAATCGGAACATATCTGGGAAGCATCTCTTCTCCCCAACTTAGTTTCACACTACTCCTGCAATAAGCAATCAGAAAAGCAAAAAGTACCGACAGTGTCGTACACACTTATCGCGTACAAAGGGATAATGACATTAAGACACTGGTCACAATGACCGACTATGCTCCGATACCACTATTGTAACACACTTCTAAAATATCCCGCGAATATTATAATTAAATTAGAGTTAACATGCAATAAAGGGCATTACAATTCAATTTAAATATAAAATCTCATAACAGTAGTCATGCTTCACTTAAGAACTTCATTAAAATAATCAAAACCAGTATACACGTTCTACACAGCAGAAAATACCAACTAAACCAGAATAAAATTCAATTCATAATTATTCTCAAAAATTAATCAAAGAACAATAGAGTATAAAATAAAACTCTCAACCAAACGTTCTCCAGTGTTACAACTATCAGAGCATGACATTGACCCTAAACCCTAAACCCTACTGTAACACCCTTCTAAAATACCCCGCAAATATTATAATTAAATCAGAGTTAACATGCAATAAAGGGCATTACAATTCAATTTAAATATAAAATCTCATAACAGTAGTCATGCTTCACTTAAGAACTTCATTAAATTAATCAAAACCAGTATACACGTTCTACACAGCGGAAAATACCAACTAAACCGGAATAAAATTCAATTCATAATTATTCTAAAAAATTAATCAAAGAACAATAGAGTATAAAATAAAACTCTCAACCAAACGTTCCCCAGTGTTACAACTATTAGAGCATGACATTGACACGCGGATAAATAAATGCATAGCTCAAAAGCCATCCTCACCAGCTCCTAAGCGGCTAAGACTTCAATCTGAAATCATCAAAATAAGGGTGAGATTTCATCAACAATTAACATGCATTATACATTTCTAAAAACAATAAAACTGTTCAATATATCATTTCACCCTCATTAGCATAATCAGATTTAGTACACAAATACAAAACATACAGCATAATATGCACAATGATAACAACAACAAGATTATAACACTGGAAACCACCCTATCATGTTATAATCCATATGCAATGCAAGAATCTATGCATGTGGTACCAACCGTGAACTAAATTCACACACTGTTCCGTTTCCACCTCGGACACAACATTAATCATCAATTCGCCCATACACCATTGGGACACGAATCCAACCTCACCACCACTAAACCACTGGGTACGGGTATTGGCTCTGCAAGTCCAATTCCACACAATGAGAATTAACTCCACAAGAATGCATATGCATGCACATCATAAAGCATGCAACATTCACAACGGAACATGATATCAACAATAATATTCCATGCATAGCCAACACCAACAACCATCACATGATAGCAACACAATCATGAATAAGCAACAGGAAACAACACATAAGCATTAATCCTCATCCAACAAGTCAAAAACAATCTTAAACAGTTCATCACCATTTCTAGAACTACTATCGTTTACAATTCGGAAAATCGACTCGTTTTAAAATAAAATCCATAAATTAGTATTTTCTCCATTTTATAAAATAGTATTTTTAATTTAAAGAACACTGCCCAAAACGGCACTCGAATCAGAGTTACGGTTTAGAAAATACGATTTTTCAAAATAACATAGTAACTGATTCCTCCTAGGGAGAACCCGGTTCCCACAGACTTCAAAAACACGCTCTGTGAATTTTACTATGGGGAACTCGGTTCCTCCATACTGGGAACCGGTTCCCACAAAAACATTCATTTTCTTTGCAAAATTTCAACTGGGAACCCGATTCCTCCCCAGGAGTAACCGATTCCCACAGACTCAGGAACAATTCCTCTCTAGTTTTTGTACCAGGAACCCGGTTCCTCCCACATGGGAATCGGTTCCTGCGACCTACATAACCAAAAACCTGCAATTTTAACAGCAACATATTTTCCAACTTTTCTCACCATTCCAATTACGAATTGCAACATCAAAAACACCAAATTCAACCAAATACACACCAACATAATGTTATGTAGCATAATTCATTCATTCCCAATAATCCCATAGCATACTAACGGTTCAATTTCATACAATTCGACAACAATGGGGATAATCCTACAAACCTAGAAAATTCTAATTCGGGTTCCCTAACATAATCAACTATTCAATCGAATTCCAAAACCCATAAGGCATCATAATTGCGAGAAATCCCCCTTACCTCGTGAGAATTCCTTGACTGTGAGTGTTCTTGGTTCTTCCCGTTCCTTTCCTCTTCTCACTTTCACATAGAATGATTTTCTCCAAAAATAAATTCCAATTCTCTTTTCCTCCTTTTATTCCTTTTATTCTTATTACTCTAAAAATAATAATAATAAAACAAATAGTGTGAGTAGAGCCTTTTACTCCTCACACCCCCACTTTACACTTCACACCACCAACAATCCCACTTTTATTTTAATTAAATAATTTCAATAATCCAAAAATACCAATAATTAAATTTCTAATTAAATTAATAATTAAAATTTCTAATTATTTAATAATCGAAATATCGGGGTATCACAGGTGAGTGGGTTTTCCCACTTATATATGCTTAAGTCCCTGCATTCCTATCCAATGTGGGACTATTTCCCCACTTACACACACTTGCATTATTATTCTAACAATCTGATACTTTGGATTTTATCTGATGTTTTTACAATTTATATATTTGTATGATATTCATCTAACACTTGAATTATGTCTTAATCCAAAGGATTGAGATGCTTTGCTTGACTTATGTGAGATGCTTGCTCCATTTTGGTTAGTTCACATGCACACACAAATTATTTCTCTTGGGCTACCTTACAATAAGATAATTTATTTCTTTCATTTACTTTATGCTTTAGGATAGTCTATTATAATCTTCCCCTTCTTCAATTTTTAAAATCTTCTCCCTTTTTCAAAATCGTCTTGTTTTCAAACTTGAAACCTCTTTCTCAACAAATCTTGACTTTTTCAAATGTTTTTTACAATATTTTTCTAAATATATGCTAAGACATCTTAAGCATATCCAAATAATTTCAAAAGACTAAAAGACATTAAACGCATTCAAATCTTTTGTGTCATTTGTGCACTTTTCCTTTTAAAACCTTTTCTTAAAGATTGGACATTCTTGAAGTGATGCAATCTACTATTTTTCTACAATATGTTACGAAGTGATTTACATTTTACACTTGAAATTTGAGAATTTCCATGTTGATTAAATCCAAGAAAATTCTACATATGAAGATGATGCAAATGCTACTTCCTCATAAGTGTGGGTAGTAAGTAAGTTTTCCACTATAATACGACAATATGTCTATTCATTAAAGTCAACCAAAACAAACAACCTTTTGTTTTTACCACAAACTATGAGGTTTTGATTCTTCATTGCACTTGGAGGATACATAAGCACGAGACACTTAAAGTCTTGTCCAGTAAAAATCATAAAAATAACTTCTTTTCTCATCCCACCAGTATTTTGCAAACAACATTCTTTTATAACAAATTTTTAAAGAGGTTCTCATGGAGTACCAAGGATGTGAAAAGTATTAATATTTTCCCCTTGCATAATCAATCCTCATATCTAGATCTCTCTTCTTATTAGTTTTTTGTTTTAAAAATGTTTGTGGGTTTTGTTTGATCATTTCACTTTTCCTTTGGAAACAATAAAGTTTGGTGGCGACTCTTATTTTTTTAAGTTAAGTTAATCAATAGCTTAATCTCAAAAATCCTGATGGGACAATCATATTGTTTCTTTATATCATCTTGCTCCTGAGTGACTGCAAAATTTCACATTGTAGCGGAAGGGGAAACAACTCAATGCCTAGCACAAATAACTCCATAAAAGTACTTCAAAAGTCTTGAAATTTCAAACTTCAACAATAGCCAAACCTGAAAGTGTTTTAAAGCAAAATCTAAATAAGTAATAAAATGGATTAACACAAAAATGCGACTTTCATTCTGCGAAACCTAAACGCCACTATTGAGCTGACCTCGTATAGCATCAAAGAATGCTCATAGTTAATCTGAGATATAAAAATTACAGAAATTACGATAAATTAGAATTGTTTGTGACATGCATATGCACGGATAATTCATGAGTTGTAAAACAACTTTCCATTTAATCATTAATATATAGTAAACCCTAAATCAAATTATTAAGGGAAAATACCCTTTTTGGTCTCTTAAGTTTACCTCAGGATCAATTTTGGTCCTTATCTTTAAAAAGTTTTAAAGTGGTCTTTTAATTGTTCAAAAAGGTCCATATTAGTCCTTTTCGCCCATTTTTTTTTGAAAAGGGCATCAACTTTTTCTTAGGTGGCATCTGACGTGACACTTAGTCATATGTGTGGCATGTGACTTGGCTAACTTGGTTGCTAGACATCATATCAAACCACTACACAATTTGACACTTATTTGAAAGTCTTACGCAATGATTTGGCTTTATTGTCTAAATTCTTTATCTCACTGCACTATTTTCATCCTTCTCTCAAATTGAAGCAAACTTATCAACACAAACAATCAAAAGTTCTTCTTCCTCTTTCTCACTACTTCACTCCGCTCCATCTTTCTCCATGAATATACTAATAAGACTAACAACAGATACAATATCAGGTTGTGTAATTGTTATGTTCATCAAGCTTCCTTATAAAATGCAGTACCCACTTATTGTTCTTCATTTGTTTTAGGCAGCTTTGCACGTCGCACAATGGGAATCTTAATTGTCTTAGAATTTTTCATTTTAAATCTTACTAATATCTCTTAGCATGCTTTATTTTGGTAGATGAAAATTCCAAATTCAATTTGTTCAACTTCAACACTTATAAAGTGTCTCATCCTCCCTAAATTGGCCATATCAAACTCCATTTCCATAGGGCTTTTGAATTCCTCTAACATTTCCCTATTGTTACCTATAAATACAATACAAATACAAACGCAAATACAAGGAATATCAGCAAACTATGATAACAAGATTTAAATATGCCACTAACATCCAATTAATTAAACCAATATGGTCTCATAGCAAAATCACATAACATCACAATTCAAAATTTACATATGATATAGTTTGAGTTTTCCATGAACCACTAATTCACACTGAATGACTGCAACTTTGAACATGCATGGAGAAAATTAACCTTCATGTTGTAGACTCCTTCGGTAATTTGAATTTGATAACTAAAACCGTAAGCACATACGATTAATACAACTTCACTCAAGAGTTTGAAAACAACAATTTTACATAATCCAATACAATGACTCATTAGAGACTACAATATAATATTCAGTTTCGGGAATAAGGGGAATCGAATGGGTAAAGAAGAACAATAGGATCCGTTTCGGGAACGAGGGGAATCAATTTTCGTGGTGATATTAGAAACTGATTTCAATGATGAAATCAATATGGGTTTGGGTTTTGAAGGTGAAAGTCAATTGGGATTTTGAGATGAAAATCAAAATTGATTTGGATTATGATCGGTCAAATGAAATGGAAAACTAAAATGAAAGACGAAATAAAAACTGTAACATGAAGATGAAATAAGAAAAATTATTTGGGAGGGAGAAATCAATTGGAGTCGTTAGGGTTATGACAACTTCAAGAGAGTTTGTGTTCTGTGAAAATTTTAAGTGTTTCAATGATATTTCTTTAGTTAATATGTATAAAAAACTAAAATCAATATGGAGCAAAGTGCTCCAATGGTAAACAAGATGTGAAGCATCCAAAGTGTCCTTAGTTTTCAAAAAATTGGACGGAAATGACTAACGCGGACCTTTTTGGACAATTAAACGTTGTTTCAAAAAATTGGACGGAAATGACTAACGGATCTTTTTGGACAATTAAAGGATCAGTTTGAAACTTTTTAAAATTAAGGGACCAAAATGAACCCGAGGTAAATTTAAGAGACCAAAAAAAGTATTTTGCCAATTACTAACTATAAGGCCTGCATTCAGAACAAACCATTACACCTTTGTGCAACATCAATAAATTCTTTAAACCAAAAATCACAGCTCAAAATCTCAACTGATGAGAATAAAATCAATTATTTTATACATTTTTTACATCATTATTAATTTTTTTTAAGAATAACACTAAATAAAGCAAAAACTACATTGAAATAGTGTTTGCAAGCTCAAACCTTATCTACATGGAGAAAAGAAGACTTACAATAATAACATTTGGACAAAAGAAGGCTCCTCCGCAAAGAAGTGATTTAGAACAATGGATAAATAATAGTTGAAAGGGAAAATAGAGATGATAATGGAGAACTTTATGGTTCATAGCAGAAAAGAAATCATTCTTTCTTGAAGTTAATATCCATTATTCCTTCTCATTCCTTCCACACTGACATGGAACAAAGCATAAAAATTAAATCTTTAACTTTAAATTCATGAACGCAAAATGGGAAAACGTTATACGAAGAATTTTTTTTACCATGTGTGAAGAAAAATTTGAGGAAATAATAACAAAATCTAAAGATTGATAAAAAGGAAAAATAGTATGGATAGAAATAGCATTTAATGGAATAACTGATAACACAAATTTTGGTTTCCGCCTCAAAACTCACAGATCTGAAATCTTCTAAGAATCTTCCCATTGCCCGTCATCTCAGTTTCATTAAATCAACATCTTTGACAACCATCAAAATTGAAAACGTAATTGAAATATTAATTAACAATGAAAACAAAAACTGAAAAAACATTGGTTTCATTGACACAGAAAACATTTAAGGAGATCACAAATGAATCATTATCGAATTAAACATCAAAATCATAAATCCACATCAATCCCTAAATTACTGATATTGATAGTTACCTTTTTTTTTCTTCTTGAAAATGGAAAAATGACTAAAATGGAGTAGGGAAATGATCTTGAATACCTTTGAGTCTATTCTTCAATAGCACAATTAGGTTCTTCAACCTTATATTCTTCTATTAAGCATGTATTCTTAGTGGAACACCCAATCATTTTCAGCTACTTTGGAGGCAATTATGGCAAGTTAGAGTAGGTTGGAAGCGATGTCAGATCTAATTTATCGAAACATGCAACAACAAAAATATATTAATAACAACATAATCACATGTGTTTTGTATATCTAAGTAGAGAAGAATAAAAGCATTATTTTTGTTGAAGAAAATGAAGAAGAAGAAGATGAGAAGAAGAAATAGGAAACAAAAAATAGAAGAGAGAGAGAAGAAGGAAGAAGAGGAAAGAAAAATTGCATTGGTAACGAAAAGTTGTGTTGGTAATAAAATTCAAATTGAATCCGATGTATTTGAAAAGAATATGGACTGATATTAATTGGAATCAAAATATGCATTGATTATTTTATTTAAAAAATTAATTAGTCGGGATAAAATTTTAGTAAACATGATTAAGCCCCAAAAAGTAGTGTTTGACCAAGCATAGAAAAGTGTTGTTGGGTTTTCTATTGTATATTATATCATAGATAGGCTTAAATTATTACATAGCGGTCCACATTTCCTCAAGAACCATGCAAGAGCGAAGATATTTAATCCAAAGTCATGATGATTCACAGTCCCTAAAGCACACGCTTATTAGGGAGAAGTAGTTTAAGGAAAAGTCGTGATGATTCATATTCCCTGAAGCATAAAACATGTAAGGGAGACGTGATTTAAAGCAAAGTCATGAAGGTTCACAAGCCCTAAAGCCCAAGGTGTCCTAGGGAGAAATGGTTTAGGGTGAAGTTGTCACTTTCAGGTTTACTGTTGGATCCGATCGTGGCCATTAAATTAGATCAAACAATTGTTTTCCTAACAATTATCACCGACTATATTGTGACATCATCTCATTCGTTTCTACAATTTAAGTTTTATTCAACATTTCATTAAACCTCAACATCTGTATTTTCTTCTACTTTTTATGTATTTTTTTATTTTCTACTTAGAAAATGGTATTCTTTTGAGGCTGCAATTCTAACGATATTGTAGATGTGCCTAAAGTTATGAAGAGTGTGAGAGTTATGCCATCATTGTGTTTGTTGTTCGAGGCGAGCAAACATTATAGTGAATTGGAGTTTCATTGAAAGAAAAATATTTAGAAGTTAAATCAATAGTTTTACTTAGTAGCTCTGATTGCGCGATAGTTGTGATAGAGACATTATTTTGGTGTATTCTTACCCAAGATTAATGGACTTACAAATGGAAACTTTAACTACAAATGTGAATCTCATTTTCATTTTGACTTACTTCAATTCCAAGGAAGAATCTCATTTTACCAAGGTCCGTCATTTCAAACTCTTTCATCATGGACTGCTTAAATATTGCACATAGTTCTTCATTCTTCCCAGTATATATCAAGTCATCAACATAAATACTTACCATGATTACTTTTTCCTCTCTTCTCTTAATGAATAAAGTATGATCATGTTTACTCTTTGTAAATCCTTCTCGCTGGAAGTAACTATTGATTATACTAAACCATGTTCTTGGCGCCTGCTTTAGGCCATATAAGGCTTTGTTCAGCCTATATACCTTTTCTTCCTCTCCCTGTTTAATGAAGCCCTCAGGTTGATCCACATATACCTCTTCCTTCAATTCTCCATATAAGAAGGCACTTTTCACATCTAGTTGGTACACATTCCATTCTTTTTGTGCTGCCACAACCAATAAAATTCGAATTGTATCCCATCGTGCAACTGGAGCATATACTTCATTATAGTCCACCTCTTCTGTCTGTGTATACCCTTTTGCAACAAGTCTTGCTTTGCACTTATCAACCTTGCCTTCTTCATTCAATTTGGTTTTGTAAATCCATTTCACTCCAATTTTCTTAGCTTGTGTTGGTAGATTCACTAACTCCCATGTTTTATTCTTCTCGATGGCATCTATTTCACGTTTCATGGCTTCTATCCAGTTTACATCATTCATAGCTTCTTTATAATTTGTGGGATCATCATTTGACGTGAATAAAACCATTCCGACCTCTTGTTCTTCTTCAGAGAGACCCTCACCACTTTCGTAATCTTGCAGCCTACTAGGTGCTCTTCTCTCTCTTATTGGTCGTTCCTTATGTTGTTGCTCTTCATGTTGTTGTCCCACATTTTGTAATGTATGCTCATGGTTTCCAATATTACTCACATGGTTTTCGGCATTACTTACCTTTGTTTCTATATCTGATTCTTCATCAGTATCCTCCATGTCGCTACCATCGTTACCCCAATCAAGAATAATTTCTTTTTCCTCTTCTGAATTTAGGTTCTAATTCCATCTTTCTCCTTCTTCAAATATGACATCCCTGCTTACTGTTATTTTCTTTAATATTGGATCATACAATCGGTAAGCCTTTGATTCGTCACTCACACCAATTAAGATACATTTATAACTTCTATTGTCAAGTTTAGTTCTCTTCTGGTCAGGTATATGCACATGTGCAATCGATCTGAACACCCTAAAATAGTCAACTCTAGGTTTCAGTCCACTCCACCTTGGTGTATTCTTACCCAAGATTAATGGGCTACAAATGGAAACTTCAACTACAAATGTGAAGTACTTTAGTGGTGATTTTGTGAACATCAAATCCTTGTTTAATATCAGGGATATGGTGAAAATGTTAGGGTAGGCTTGCACTATCGAGGACTGGGAGAGAAGGCGACGTCTTGCTAGAACCATGTGCCAAGGGCGAGAAAGCATGCCAGAGGCATCCTCGAGAAGCGAGGGATGGGTAATTCTACATTCACACGTGCAATATGACTAATATGGGGGTGGAAATTCCCTTCACATTCTTTGAGGCGAACATCCTAATGGCAATTAACGTCACTCCATCACAACTTCATCTAAATAATTAATATTTCTCCAAGGAATTCAGAATTCTATGTGGGCTCATAGGGATCACACCCACTTATGTACGAAATAGATTGACAATGGTCGTTGAGATTCTATAAATGATATGTAAGTGTTTTTTAAGTCTTGACGTCTACCCTGATTGTGGTGAGCTCCAAAACCTAATTCACCAAAGAAAAAATCAATCACAAAAATATAGAAAATTTAAAACATAATAAATAAATAAAAGTAAAAAAGTTCAAACAATGTTCTGAAATTGGACCGGTCATCAAATCAGCGAGGATACTGGATCACTGGTTCATTGATCTAACCATTGGGTCATCACTATTCGAACTGCGTAACTAAACCGGATAACTCAGTTGAATAAACCAGTCTCTATAATAAAACTATATATTTATTAAATCTGATCGTGCATAAAATCCTTAGCCGAGATGGTAGTCTGAAAGGAGGAACGCCAGGACCCGAGATAGGTCTCGGACCCAAGGACGGGGTCCTTATCCGACATGGATCCCGGGGTAGGAGCATGGGGTCGGCTTGATTCAGAGATGTATCTCGTTGGTTCATCCGAGTTAGAGGCCCGGGTGGAGAAAGACGTTATCAGTTGGGACATGAAGAATCCTAGGAGCTTTTATGAGACGTTACATAACGAATCATCACAAGCTGTAACAGTTAACTTCCTGCCTTCAAGCCATGGTTAAATGCATCAGGGCAGTTACGGAAGGGGAAAGATGGCTCCATGGAAGGACAAATATAAATAGGGCTCCCGCCAGCGGGATAAGCAAGACAATCATAAGCTTGGAACTTGAGTTACGACACTTGAGCTTCCAAATCCCTAAAATATCTTTAACGAGGTTTTTCCTGCAAGAACATTGGCGCCCACCGTGGGGCCTGAGTGAAATCAATCCCAGGCCGCACACACACATAAACACATACAGACGACAATGTCTCAAACTTCACCAACAGATCCACCGGATCTAACTCAGTTGCTGGCCATGATCGATGATCTGCGCCAACATAATGAAACTCTTCAGGATAAAGTTCAAGCCCTTCAGTTGAAGAGTTTGGACGAAGCAGAGGAACATGAAGCAGAGCCCCTGGAGCCGCAACCTTTATCCCAGGCAATCTGGGAGGATGCCGTTCCAGATAATTTCAAACCCCACGTACTGGCATCGTATGATGGCAAGACAGATCTTCAGGAACACATCGTTGTGGTTAACAACACAATGGCGCTTATTGGGGAAACCGACTCCCTTAAGTGCAAATTGATGGCCGGTACCTTTAGAGAATCGGCCTTACGCTGGTATATGGGGCTTACCCGGTTGTCTGTGGTGAGCTATCAAGATTTCAACCGAAAAATCATTCAGCAGTTCTCGGCTAATCGACATCGCAAGGTGGCCAACACCTCCCTCTTCAACGTGAAGCAGCGCCCTTCTAAGTCACTCAGGGACTTCATGGCTAGGTTCAACGAGGAAACCATAAAAGTCTCACACCCCAATCAGGAGATATTTGTGGCCGCATTCCAGCATGGTCTTAAAGCCGGTCAGTTCAATGAGTCTTTAGCCCAAAAGCCAGCCAAGAGCATGGACGAGATCATTACCCGGGCCGAGTGCTACGTGAAGGGAGAAGAGAGCAACATGGAGAAGCGTGCTCAAGATTCTAAGGACAAGGGGTCGGGGCGTGATGAACGGACCCGACCACGAGATGTTGCCACCACACGTGAACGAGCCCGGGACAGGCGGCCGCAGTCGCGCCCGCGGTCGGCTTCAGGCCCCAGGGAGACGTTCACACCCCTTAATACCAGAAGGGAAGACATCCTCCGTGATATTAATCATTTGAAACTGCTTACTAGTCCTTGGAATAGTAGGTGGACTGTTAATACGGTTCTGGGGAGTGACCCAGGAGCATGGTGCGAGTTTCATCGTCTGAAGGGGCATACCACAGAATCCTACATACAGTTGCGGAGAGAGATTGAAAAGTTGGTGCAAAGAGGCAAGCTGTCAACATACGTAAAGGAAGATCCGGGACGGACGAGTAAACGTGACTCATCCCCGAGGAGGGACTCGGCTTCTGATTCCAGGTCCAAGAAAAAGGGTAAGGCTGTGGAAGAAGTGAAAGAGGCGAGATCAACCCGGCACACTCTCAACACTATCTCAGGAGGCTTTGCGGGAGGCGGCTCCACTAGTTCAGCTAGGAAGAGGTACGCTCGTGGTTCCGGGCAGGTACTCCGCATCGGAACTTCAAGGTTTGATCCCGGGGTGATAACCTTCTCGGGTGAAGATGCCAAGGAGGTTTTGCCACATGAAAATGATCCCATGGTTATCGAGGTACAAATCCGGGACTGGGGTGTTAAGCGCGTGTTGATCGATCCGGGAAGTTCCGCAGATGTCCTCTATTGGGAAGCTTTTAAGGGAATGGGCTTTGAGCCAAATGAGTTGTTACCTTTTAGCGGGACCCTTGTTGGATTCTCTGGCGAGTAGGTGCAGGTTCTGGGGTATCTCCCTGCGCTAACTACTTTCGGGGACGGAGAAAGTGCCAAAACTGTTCAGGTTAGGTACTTGGTTGTTAATGCGTCATCACCTTATAATATCATCATCGGACGTCCATCGTTTAATGCACTTGAGGCGGTACTATCAACACTGTTCCTGACCATGAAGTATCCCCTCGGCAACGGGCGCGTCGGGATAGTCCGCGGAGACCAGGGCCTGGCCCGAAGATGCTATAAAGATAGTTTGAAGGCCAAGAAGAAGTCGGGTCCATCAGAGGCCTCTCCGAAACACGAAGTCGGCATGGTCGACATCAATCCGAGAGAAGGGTCAGGCGAGGATGGACTCACCCCTCAGGAGGAAATCAAGGATGTCCAGATCGGGCCGTTACCCTCGTAGGTCACCCATCTGGGGACTCAATTGACAAAGGAGGAGGAGATCGAGATAGTCCAGGTGTTAAGGCAGAATCTAGACCTTTTCGCTTGGAAACCGTCGGATATGCCGGGTATAGACCCAGGGATCATGTGCCACCATTTATCAATTGATCTTGGGGTCAAGCCGGTATCACAAAGGAAGCGGAAGATGGGAGAAGAAAGGGGACAAGCTGTCTCAGAAGAGGTAGGGAAGTTGTTAAAAGCCGGGTTCGTCAGTGAGGTGCAGTATCCAACCTGGCTATCCAACGTAGTTATGGTGAAAAAGAAGAATGGCAAGTGGAGAATGTAGACTTCATCGACCAACAAAGCATGCCCAAATGATCCTTACCCCCTCCCTCACATTGATCGGCTGATCGACAGTTCCTCTGGGTTTCGCCTCCTGAGTTTTTTGGATGCGTACTCCGGGTACAATCAAATCCGGATGAACCCGGCAGATGCATCAAAGACCGCCTTCATGACAGAATGGAATAATTTTTATTATAGGGTTATGCCGTTTGGCTTGAAGAACGCCGGCGCGACCTATCAGAGGCTGATGGACATGGTGTTTGCTCCCAGTTGGTCGAATATTGAGGTGTACGTAGATGACATGGTGATCAAGACCACATCGAGCGCGATCATGTGACGGACATCGTGAGACCTTCGGCGGCGGAAGTTCAATACGCGCATGAACCCGACAAGTACGTTCGGGGTTCAAGCCGCAAATCTGGATTTATGCTTACAAGCGAGGTATCGAGGCCAACCCGACAAGTGTCAGCGATCATAGACATGCGAGTCCGACCTCAGAAGTTCACTAAGCGCCGTTTGGCCGTTGTCCCGTTCCTATCTTGTGGTAACAAGTCCATCCATTTCTTCCGGCAATTAAGAAAAGAGCCAAGTTCGAGTGGACGAGGCGTGCGAAAAGGCATTCAACGGATTAAGCAATGCTATCACCTCCGATCGATCAGGCCCAAGGACGGTTCCACATTGATACTATATTAAGACGAGGCAATCGGTTCAAGATGGTCCAAGACACCGAGAGGGGAGCGACCGTTTATTTTGTAAGTAAAGTAATGAAGGGGGTAGAAGTCAGATACCAGAAGATTGAGAGGTTAGCACTGGCACTTGTGACGACTGCGCGGAAGCTCAGACATTATTTCCTTGGACATCCCATCCAGGTGAAGACCAATTTTCCAGGCGGTGTTCAAGAAGAATCTAGGAAGGATGGTGTCCCGGCCGGAGCTGAATCGAGATCGCCCCTCGTACCAGTATCAAATCCCAAGCCCTGGCCGACTTCATGGTGGAGTTTGCTTCCCCGCCAGGAGAAGCCACTACTCCAAGATGGATTCTGTCTGTTGATGGTTCGTCTAATCTTAAGGGAAGTGGCGCAAGGGTGGTTCTGGAAGGCCCGGGAGGAATGGTGTTGGAGTACTCTCTGCGTTTTGGGTTTTCAACAAGTAACAATCAGGCAGAATACGAGGCTCTGCTGGCTGGTCTGAGGCTAGCCTTCGAGGTTGGAGTAACTCACCTGTTGGTTCGTACCGATTCACAGTTGGTGGCCGGGCAGGTGGACGGATCGTTTCAGACAAAGGACCCTATTTTAGCAAAGTATGTGCAGCAAGCTGTTTCACTAAGCCGACGGTTCGAGGTCTTTGAAATATGCCATGTAGCCCGAGAAGAAAATACCCGAGCTGATATCCTATCCCGTTTGGCTAGTTCTAAGGATTCCGGGATAAACAAGTCGGTCATACGAGAGGTGCTTCCCGTGCCCAGCATTGAAAAGGAAGAGTCCCTAGCTATTCATGAAGAGGATGACGGGTGGATGAGTCTGATCATCCGTTATCTACAACAAGATATGTTACCCGAGGACGGGGAGAAGGCCAAACGAATCAAGAAAGTCTCGTCTAGGTTTGTGGTGGAGTCCGGGAAATTGTACCGGCTGGGGCGTGCTGCTCCTATGCTACGTTGTGTGGCGGAGAAGGATATATCAATAGTGGTGAAAGAGGTTCATGAGGGAGTCTGTGGAAATCATGGAGGGGGGAGAGCTCTAGCCAGTCGGATCTTAAGGACCGGGTATTACTGGCCTACTCTAACAAAAGATTGTCTAGAATATGTGGCACAGTGCTCAAAGTGTCAAACTTTCGCTCCAGTCATCCACACTCCATCCGAGTTCCTACACGCCGTGTTGGCCCCGTGGCCTTTTTATCAGTGGGGGGCTGACATTTTAGGGCCGTTCCCAGTGGCCCCGGGACAACTGAAGTTCCTGATTGTAGCTGTGGATTATTTTACTAAGTGGGTGGAGGCAGAAGCAGTGTCTCGGATCTCGGCGGATCGAGTTCGGCGTTTTTATTGGAGGAGTATCATTTGTCGGTTTGGGTTACCTCGAGTCATTGTCTTAGACAACGGAGCGCAATTTGCAAGTGCCTCGGTGGTAGAGTTCTGCAAGGAGCTCGGAATTCAAAACAAATTTATATCTGTAGAACACCCACAGGCAAATGGACAGGCCGAGTCAGCTAACAAGGTGATATTAAATGCTATAAAAAAGAAGTTGGATTCCGCCAAGGGACTGTGGGCACAATATTTACATGAAGTATTATGGACATATCATACCACAGTTTATTCCACGACTCGAGAGACTCCCTTCAGGATGGTTTTTGGAGCCGATGCCATGATACTGGTGGAGGTTGTTTTGCCTTCTTGGCGTCGGGAGAACTTTGAAGAAGAGCCTAATAAGCAGGCTCTGAATGAGGAGGCAGATCTTTTGGATGAGATAAGGGACACGACCTATATCAGGGAAATGGCGGCAAAACAGAGAATGACCTGACGTTTCAACTTACGGGTGAAACAACGTGGCTTCAAGGTCGGAGATTTAGTACTTAAAAAAGTGACTGATCCTACCAAGAAGGGTAAGTTAGACCCCAATTGGGAGGGGCCGTTCAGGGTCTCGGAGGAGTTACAAAACGGAGCCTACAAGCTGGAAACGCTGGACGGATCAGAGTTGCCGAGGACCTGGAACATTGCCAATCTTAAGTTTTATTTTAGTTTAGCATTTTAATGTAAGAATAAACGGTGCACTCTTTTCCCTAGGCAAGGGCCAGGGTTTTTAATGAAGCACCTATAAAATAAAATTGTATTGCAGCATCTGATCCTTAGAAAGAAATGGCGGGAATCATTAGGTACGTACTGCTGAGCTCGGTCTCGGATCGTCTCTCAGTCACGGTAAAACCCTCTTTTGAAAAGGCTCTGTTTCTACCGAACAACCCTCCGTCAACCTCGGTTGGGCTCAATCCATCTCGAATCAACCCTATGAGGCTCGAACCCTCCGTCAACCTCGGTTGGGCTCAATCCGTCTCGGATCAACCCTATAGAGGCTCAACCTCTGGTCAACCTCGGTTGGGCTCGAATTGTCTCGGATCAAGCCTATGAGGCTCGAACCTCTGGTCAACCTCGGTTGGGCTCAATCCGTCTCGGATCAACCCTATAGAGGCTCTGAACCCTCCGTCAACCTCGGTTGGGCTCAATCCGTCTCGGATCAACCTATAGAGGCTCTAAACCCTCGGTCAACCTCGGTTGGGCTCAATCCGTCTCGGATCAACCCTATAGAGGCTCAACCCCGGTCAACCTCGGTTGGGCTCAATCCGTCTCGGATCAACCCTATAGGCTCAACCCTCCGTCAACCTCGGTTGGGCTCAATCCTCTGAACCCCTGGTCAACCTCGTTTGGGCTCAATCCGTCTCGATCAACCCTATGAGGCTCAACCCTCCGTCAACCTCGGTTGGGCTCAATCCGTCTCGGATCAACCCTAGAGGCTCAACCTCAAAGGGCTCTGTTCCGCCTCGGAACAACCTTCAAAACATATAAGGCGAAGCATCTTAATCGAGTTTCGTCAGGCATTCCTCCAAAGCTTTCTCCAGCCCCGGAGAACCAGGGTTACCTGGGGGCATACGTTGGAGTTGCGAACGATTGTTATGTGGTTATCTCAAAACCATTAGGATTGCTCGCCGCATCCTATGGCTCGGGGGCTAGTAGTGCTACATAAAAGTTCACAACTTTGCACGCAATAAACACTCAGCGGAACATTGATGTCAATAGCAAAAACTTCAAAAGCAATTAAAATAGCCCGGCAGGGTGAATATTCAGTGTACAAAATGCATCCGCCAAAAGGGATGACTAACTACAAAAATTCTAAAACACAAACGGAAAAGCAAAGAATTCAGGGGTTGGGGTTGACATCCACATTAGCATTTTCTTCGCTAATTGTGGCCTCACTATCATCCTCATCGACCTCCACCAGCTTCCCATCTACGATGGTCTTGAAGAAGTCGACTTCCGAGATGTCTATGTCGGGATACATGCAATTGACTTGAGCTTTGGCCCGATCGAAATCCAAATCCCCGGCATCCAGCATACCCATCTGGGATTTCTTCAATGCATCTTTCAGCTCGGAGCATGACTTCTCAGAGTTTTGAAACTTGGTTGACATCTCGGTGAGCTCGTTCTCTAAAACCTTTACCCGATTGTTAGCTTCCGAGTTATTCTTCTCAAGATCTGTAATGGTATTAGCGGCTTCCAGGAGTTTGTTCTTGAGTACATTGTTGGCATCGAAAAGGAATTGCTCATTGTCGGCTAGTCTCTTGACCTCCGTCTCCAGCTCGGCCTTTTTCTTCTCCACGTTATCACCCGATTCAAACAGACTGCGAGTGAGCACAACACACCTCATCAGGTACGAACTCAATTGCTTGGTGATCTGCTGTGAACCTAGGCTTGTCAGTTTGTTCACATCGGTGGTGGCGTTGAGATGGTCATACAAAAACTTAAGACCATCAAAGTCAGCAGCCCAGAACTGGTTCTCTGCGGAAGCTCGGCCAGAACTATCACCAGTCTCCTTTAGCAAATTGGAAATAGCCCAATCTGCCGAGTTGTTCTCATTTCCCATGACAGTCTTCAGCTTCTTCGGGATAGGCTCGGGGGCTGATTCAGGCTCGACAGGGCGTTTTAGCGGGGATGCGGTAATGATTGTAGTCTCTGGAACAGTGTCTCGGGTCGAGACGTTCTTCTTCTTCTTCGGAATACATACTTCCAGCCCGGCCAGGTTGGACTTAGTCTCGGAGGGACCGCCATCGCCCATCCGGGCAGCACGAGCCGCGACCATTAGCTTCTTCTGCTCTTTCACGGACATATCAGTCATTTTGTCTGTTAAAACAAAAGAAAGAGATTAAGCATACAAGTAGAGGGTAGCCGAGTAAAGCTAAAATTGGAAAAATCTTACCTAGGAAGTCGGGGACTTCCTCAGGAGACAAAGCAAGTAATTCCTTGACCCTGATCGGCCTGAAGGAATCCAGAACTTCTAAAGAAAGGGACTCTGAATCACTCAGACTATCATAATCGAAGCCGGAGATAGGAAGTGGGTCATAAGTCTAGTACAAAGGGAATTTATGATGCCCATCAGCACCATAAATGACTTGAGGGCACTGAGACCCACATCTTACTCGTATAAAGCGCTCTTTGTAGCCTTTAAAGTTGGAGGTGTAGGCTTGGAGGAAGCTTCTTTTTGGGATGCCGCTGATGGCAACCCAACTTCCAGGTTCAGCGCTCTTTATCTCGAAGAAGGAAAAGAACAGACCGATGGTGGGGGCTATTGATAGGGTTCGGTAGATTACTTCAAAGGCTCAGATAAAACCCCAGCTGTTTGGACAGAGTTGGGAAGGTGCCACGTTAATGGTTCGAAGAATATCAGTTTCAAAGTTGGAGAGGGGAAATCGGATGCCAAACTCCTCGATGACCCCAGTGTAAAAGTAAAACCATTCAGATTCCACTCCCTTGGGGTGGATCATGCAAACACTCTCTCCGGACTCACAAGATTCTAGAATCACGTCATCCTCGTTTCCTGTTGACGTGACGTTCCAAAGGGAGCGCAGAGTACCGATTTCGACATCCCGTATCAGGCTTTGCTTAAACCCTACAACTTCTCCTTTGATCAATCGGTTGGTTTCCATTATCACCTACCGAACACAAGAGAATCAAGTAAAACTTCAAGAACCCCATCCATAACTCTCTTAAGGTCGCCACTGGCATCACTCATCTCAAGCATGCATTCCTCAAACAGAGTTTTACGCTCCTCGTTTCCTAAGTGGATTTTGCGACCAAAATCATCGCATTCCCTAATAACGACCATGTTTTTATTTAAACAAAAGCAATGTAAGGAAAAAAGGATACCTGAGTTGATGATCGATTTACTGAAAGAAGGGTTTTTAAGCAACTGACGACAAGAATGCAGTAGGGATTGTGAGAATATGTAAAGGAGAATTTCTTGGAGAGCGAATAAATGTGATATAATGAGTAGGAGCGAAAGAAGGCGTAAAATCAACTTTCCCCTATTTATAGGGTAATCATTCTAGATACAGGTGACTGTTGGGCTGGAGGCACATGAGTCACGTGTCATATTTTTTAGGGTTTTAAATATGCATCTCGCTAAGGGATTAAGGATTCAGAACTGTTTGGTCGACACGGATTCAAAGAGCTTAAAACCGTGCGACCAAGGGGGCTTATGATCGTGCATAAAATCCTTAGCCGAGATGGTAGTCTGAAAGGAGGAACGCCAGGACCCGAGATAGGTCTCGGACCCAAGGACGGGGTCCTTATCCGACATGGATCCCGGGGTAGGAGCATGGGGTCGGCTTGATTCAGAGATGTATCTCGTCGGTTCATCCGAGTTAGAGGCCCGGGTGGAGAAAGACGTTATCAGTTGGGACATGAAGAATCCTAGGAGCTTTTATGAGACGTTACATAACGAATCATCACAAGCTGTAACAGTTAACTTCCTGCCTTCAAGCCATGGTTAAATGCATCAGGGCAGTTACGGAAGGGGAAAGATGGCTCCATGGAAGGACAAATATAAATAGGGCTCCCGCCAGCGGGATAAGCAAGACAATCATAAGCTTGGAACTTGAGTTACGACACTTGAGCTTCCAAATCCCTAAAATATCTTTAACGAGGTTTTTCCTGCAAGAACAAAATCAGTCGAACTTGATGACTCGATCTCTAAAGTATATCATGACACCTTCAAAACTTTAAAATATCATAATTTCATTATTTAAATTCAAATTCTAAACATAATCATTACACACATCAAAATGTATAAAATAAAATTCAATTTTTTTAAACAAAGTTTAATTGCAAATAAGAAAAATTTGTTTTAAATATGTTTTGAACAAAATCTACTTACAGTTTAATTTTATTTATAAAAAAAATCAAAACTTTGTCGTTTTGTCTACGAAAAAACATGTATTTAACCTACCGTATTTTTCAATATTGCGTATTTATCGATTTTAATTGGTTCTGGCCGTTTTTCACTGATTCAATAACATACGCAGTTCAACAATCATACTAAATTGATAATCTTTGTGGTTCCTAATTTGACCGGTTTGATTAGGTGTTTAAAATAATGTGATTAATAATACTCCCTCTATTCATTTTTAAGTGTCGTTTTAGAAGATTTTTTTGGTTTCTATTTTAGTGTCGTTTTATAGTTTAATGTTATAATTTGTCAATTATATCCTTACTTTCTCAATAAATGAGAGAGAGTGTATGAGTGAATTTATTAAGAAAAAGAAAATAAATAAGGGTATAATAGAAAAAATAACTCTAACAATTCAGTATCTTGATTAAGAATTGTATGCTAAAATAACACTTAAAAAAGAATAGAGGGAGTATTAGATATATAGTAAATGAATACTTTAAACGAGATGATTAAAGTGTAACAATATTTTTAAATTGAATACTATATTTATGGTTCTAATTGAATACTATTGTTTGAATTCAAATATGAAAATTTACATTTTAAAATATGAATTATTATTATTATTTTCACATTTTTTACGAACTAAATCCAAAACTAATTTTCTATGGATATATGCAAATGAAAAATGTTTATAATAAATAGGAGAGAAAAGAGAATTCCAAACTCTAGATTACAAAGTTTTGTTTTCTACTTACGAAATCAGTTAGAAAAATGTACGGAGTCAAAAGTTAAGTTAAAAAAGGAAATGAGTAAAGCTGCAAATATTTCTTCCTTATACTCCAACAAACTTGTCACTCACCTATTATTATTTATTTATAAGAAAGAGAAATCCAAAAAGAAATTAAGGCAGATGCATCCTTGTTGGATTAAAATGCTAATTCTCATTCATATTCAATGGAAGGGCGGCTATTTATATCGATAAACATATAGTTGTAATCATTACTTGTAAAACAAGTAATATTGTAACTACCTCACAACCATGAACCAACTAACTAATAGGCTCAACATCTAACCAACACAGCTTAGCAAGATTATACAAAAATCCCTTGGTTATTTTGATTTTTATCGTAAGAATCCGTTAATGTATAATTGAATAGAGAGAATAAAAGTGTAATATTTTTAAATTGAATACTAGTATTATTTATGGTTCTAACTTATTGAATACTATTATTTCAATTAAAACCTCAAATTTTACAATTTTAAAATTATGAATTTATAGTTATTATTCTCACATTTATTACGGACTAAATCCAAAACTAATTTTTCTATATATGTGCATATGATAAGTGTTTATAATAAATTGGGGGAGAAAAGTGAACTCCAAGCCATATATATATATATATATATATATATATATATATATATATATATATATATATATATATATATATATATATATATATATATATATATATATATATATATTAATTAATTAGACAAATGTACGGAGTCAAAAGTTAGGTTAGAAAAGTAAGGGAGTAAAATTGCGAATCTTTGTTACTTATTTTAACAAACTTGTCACTCACCTATTACTATTTATTTATCGCCTCACTCAACTTTCTCCCCAAAATCTCAGTGTTTTCTTCCCATAATTGTTGATCAAAATTGCTTATTTTCTTGGATTGCACCATGACCATGCTCACCACTGTCCTTCCGCTAAAGAAAAGAAAGCCATTCATACAAACCGTCCAATGCAGCATCACACAAAGGACGGCAAACCTAAAGAATAAAACCACTGTCACCGAAGAATTCAAAACTGCTTTGCAAATAGTTATTTACAGAGCTGAAGGCATCGATAAATGTGAAGATGCAGAAAGTGTGAAGAACAGAGGTTACAATGTGGTGCATTGGATAAACCCAGTGAAGAAATTCACACAAAGGTTGTTAAAGGTGTTACCCTGTATGGAATCAAAGTGATGTTATCATGTTAGAGAGTCTTGATGACGACGTTTTCTGAATCTTGAGGTACAGAGGTTTAATTCTTTGGCTGATCCTGGATCGTCCAGTGGTAAAGTTGTTGTGGGGAGGGTCAAGATTCCGATTCCGGCGGCGTATAACCGTAGAAAAGTGGGCTCGTTTCCTCTGCTTAGGAGGGATGGAAATTGCCATAGACTTGAAGGGAGTGTTGTACTTGCTATGAGACTTCATAGAATCAAGCCTGACGCGCCTTTTCCATTTTGTGCTGATGACTTGTTTTGTGATGATGATATAATTATAGTTTGAAAGATAGTTAGCACTTCTTTTATTTTTCTGTTATGATAGTTGTTTTTGGTTGAACCTAAGTCTGCTGTGAGTTCAGTGTATTGATGGGTTTCCTTGTGTTATTTTTGTCAATTTGAAACTTTGAGGTTATGAAAAATGTGGTGATGATCATGAAGTTTTATGAGTAATATGTTAACTGATAAGTACTTTTCTTGCAGATTAAATGTGAAATATGATAGGAAATTCTTGGTCAACAATGAATGGATTATGATGGTTTAGACCCTTAATCAGATAGGTGAAAACATAGGAATTCCTATTCAAAAGATGATTCAAAATAAATATGTGAATAGTAAACCAGTAGGGCCAATTTTAATGTTGCCTAAATATCCTTTCAATTCGTATCAGACTATAGTGATTCACTCACATAGAGAGGAATGGAAATATAGAGGAGACTCAAGGCGAGAACCAAATCGCCATTAATTTATACTTTCACTTAATTATTAATCATATTATTTATTAGCCCAAATAAATAAGTAAAGCGTTTTAAATAAATTAGTTATTTTAGTTTTGGTATATATTAAGGTTTTTTTTTTTAATTGTAAAGTATATGTGCTTAACTTTTAAGCAAGTTAAGTTTAAAAAGAAGTTGATATGTCTGTGAATTATATTGTTAATTATATTATACGGCTAAAATGGTGCTTAATTAAAAAGTGCCGAAATTAAGTAAAATATGCAAGTATTTATTGGTTTATTTTAAACTTCAATTTATCGATGAAAAATGACAATATTTATCCCGCTATAGAGTGTTCAAAAATTAACTGATTTAATAGAAAATCGTAAAATTGAATCAAATTAAATCGAATCTGTAAAAAATTGTATTCGATTCAAGATAATTTCTTAATGTTGGTGGAATTAATTTTACGATTAACTTTAAGATAATTTCTCATGGGGTGGAATTAATTCCTATGCATTTCTCAAAATGCCTTTTAAAATCAGAAATATTCTTTTGGTACGCACCATATTTTAGAATATTTGAGTTATAATCGGAAATATATTTTTGGTTCCAAACTAAATAACAAAATATTGGGAAATTATTCCAATTCCGTAACACATACACGCTTTATTTTATCTGTAAAATAAAATAAAAACTAGAAGTATACTTCCAGTTTACACCAAACCCTGTTCAACATGATTTTTATGATATGGAGTGCGAACCAGAAATATACTTCCAGTTTTTAGGGACATTTTTGAAAATTCACGTGGTGCACAAGAAGGTTATAAGGTGGAATAAGAAATTGTCTTGATTCGAATGTGTTTTGCATAATTTTTTAATTGATCCGTGCGGTTCGGTTTGCGATTTGTATTTTGCAAACCGAACCAAATCAAACTGCATTGTGTTATAAAATCTTAATAACTAATATATATTCTTTTAATTTTTTAGAGAAATCAACATGTATTATGTGTATATTTAATCATATTTTTTGTATGCACTAAAAAAAATTATAAATTGTCAGGTGAATCGAACCCACAAACATCAAAATCACCCTGCAATATAACAATTGCAGGGTAGACGGGATACCTCGCTAAAACATTAGTCGCAACTTTTTGCAAGGCGAAAAGCATCTCACAATTTTACCAGGTGGTTATCACCCTGCAACATTGTCAGATGATTATAACCCGCAACATCTTTTATAGAGTTCTGCTAAGACACGCGGTCATAGCAAGTAAGCGGTTCGGAGCAAGCTGGTGCTTAGAACAGTCATATTGTTCAAAAACTTGCGGCGTAAAAATCACCTAACAAAGTTTGAATATTCATTATCTAGTAGGGTGAAATTCACCTGACAAAAGTTTTGAATATACCAAATTTAAAACACCACGCAAACAATAAAGATATATATATATATATATATATATATATATATATATATATATATATATATATATATATATATTATAAATAGAATAATATAAATAATTTAAATTCACAAATTTTAAAAACGTTAAATTTATATTGAACTCTAAATATATAAATTCATACTTAATTTAAAAAAATTCATAATTAATTCAAAATATTTAAATTCAAAATGATATTTATGGATCCATATAATTCTCATCATTTCTGTTTTCTTCATCATTCTCGTCCTTGTCTACCGTTCTTTGATTATCAACTGCTCCAACTCTGTCACCCCATATTGTTGTTGAAACATTTGTTGCATTTGTTATTGCATTTATTGTTGTATTTGTTGTTGCGTAAGCATTATTTGCTCTTGTGAAGGTCGCAATGCTTCTATCAACTTCATTTATTTTTTTCTCAATAATTCATTTTCACGTGTTGCTTCACTTTGAGCTAGTTGCCTACTTATTTCAACAATTTGAGGGGTTAATGTTGGAGGGCGTGAAAATCTTTCTTCACTTTCAATTTTCCTAAATAAAATATACTTTGATATAATATTATTCTGCTTTTAAGAAATATAACATTAATGAATAATACTTTGATTTAAAACATAAAAT
Organism: Vicia sativa; assembly: GCA_021764765.1. Classification (NCBI taxonomy): domain Eukaryota; kingdom Viridiplantae; phylum Streptophyta; class Magnoliopsida; order Fabales; family Fabaceae; genus Vicia; species Vicia sativa. The sequence goes on from CM038794.1 coordinate 171,860,809, forward strand.
CTGTTTTGATATAATAATATTCTGTTTTGATTTAAAATAAATAATATTCTATTTTATAAAAAATATAATAATATTTTGATTTAAAAAATAAAAACTGTTTTCATATAATAATAATAATAATAATAGTCTGTTTTTATAAAATATAATAATACTTTGACTAAAAAATAATAATATGCTATTTTTACAAATAATAATAGTATGCTGTTCTTAAAAACAAAAATATTTCATTTCTGTTTTGTTATAAAAATATTCGGTTTTATAAAAATATAGTAATACTTTTGATTTAAAAATAAAAACTGCTTTTATATAATAATAATAATAATAATAATAATAATAATAATAATAATAATAATAATAATAATAATAATAATCTGTTTTTATTAAATATAATATTACTTTAATTTAAAAAATAATAATATGCTGTTTTTACAAACAATAATAATAATATCCTGTTTTTATAATTAAAAAAAAATCATTTCTATAAAATATAATAATAGTTTATTTTTTAATAAATAATAATATCCTTATATATTACAGAATTTTTAAACATATATTATTCTATTTTATAAATATATACTATATATATTATTTCTGAAGAAGTAGTAATAACTTAAGTAATATTAATAAGTGTGATAACTTCTTATACTTACCAAATGAAATACAATGGCTTTATATAAACCTTACAGTTTTAATACAAACCTCATATAATAATAAGGAATAAAGCTATAATAACCAATGAAACTTATTCAACTTATCTTATTATTAAACTTAGCTAATTTATCATTTCTATTTATAGTAAAGACTAATTCTTAGTAAATATGCCAACAAATTCCTCCCCTTAAACTGAAATGCTCATTGAGCATACAGTTTAATTTTCAAGTGGTTGTACTCCGAGTAGCCTCCTAAGTTTCACAAACTGGTCCAATTTCAATGGCTGTCATAATGTCCGCAATTTGTTTTTTTGTTCCACAGAAAACCAATTTTACCACTACTTGATTTGAAAGATCTCGTAAATAATGATATCTGACGTCAATGTGTTTAGTCCTCCGATGCATCACTGGGTTCTTAGAGAGCTTTATTGACGAACTGTTGTCACAAAGAATATCAATACATTCACAATTTTCATCGCTAATTTGTTCAAGAACCCCTATCATCCAAACACAATGACAAGCACATGAGATTGTTGCAACATATTCAGCTTCAGTAGAGGATAAGGTAACAATGGCTTGCTTCTTCGAGCTCCAACAAACTGTTGCCTCACTTAATAGAAACACATACCCTGAAGTACTCTTTCTATCATCAACATTGTTGCTGCGGTATAGCGGCAAGCAAAGAGTTGGTATTATTTTTACCGGGTGATATATACCGGTTAGGTTATATCGTATCGTGTCCATAGAGATTGTTTATTGATTCGTCGTTCGACAATTCTACCGTTAATGAGTTTGAGATTAAAAGAAATGAAAATAAAATACAAAAAGTAAATGAACAAAAAGTATAAAGGATAGACAGCTTATCCGGAACGAATGTAAACTACCCGTCACAGACTTAAATCTACCACCCATGTTATATTCGGCCTACAGTACTCGTCTGTGTCATCACATACCTCTCACAATCTAAGCTATTTCTAACCCAAATTGAGAATCCTCCTAAATCATCTCCATATCCATCCCTGGCATACCTCGACAACAAAGAAGTCAACTGCGTCACCTCCATACCCATTCCTGGCATACTTCACCGACGCAGAGGCATTAAGTTCGGATACTCTATAATGAATGTTAGCTCTAAACCTATCTCTAGCATTCAGAAACTAACAGATAATCATCCTAGGTAAGAATCTAAGCAATCTATCTCTAGAAAAGCTCAAATCCCTAACATAAAATAAAAACCCAAGATAATCACCGACACAAATTCGTAAAGCAAACTTTATACAAGCCAAAGGCGATAAATATACAAGAGTTATGAGTAGATATACATACAAAACCCAACAAAAGAGTTTACAAAGAGAAGAGAAGAAGAGGAACCAAACACTTCTTGGTTTGTCAACACCAATCGACGAGGGATTCGACTCCGGATCATCAAAATGCAAGCTCCAATGTTGTTTTCCAAGCAAATCTATCAAAAATATGAAGGTGATGGTGTTGGGACTCAAAAATACCCAACCCATAACCTAAAAATGTGTTTTGAGTCCCTTTTAAAGAATTCTGATGTCGCAGGTCGCGCTCAGCGCGCTATTCGCGCTAAGCGCGGTCTGCTATTTTCAGCATTTTATTTTTGCCGTATCTTGAGAATCGTAACTCGGAATTGCGCCCGGTTTGAAGAGTTGGAAAGCTTATTCAATGCTCTATCCAATCATGAAGAAATATCAACCAAATTAATGATTTTATTATGTTCAATTTGAGCTTTATTCGATGACGTATTGTGCAAAATCGCACTCTTGAAGCTTAGCCTTTGACCTTTATTACTCAATGCTCCAATTATGAATGAATACCTATAAAAGAGATGAAAAGCTATCAAATGATACAATATTTACACAAAAACTCAATTATTCTATTATGTACACATTTATACCAAAAGCGGGGGATTTATTCGAAGAATATCAACAAAAGAACGGATAAGTGCCACAAAATGTATATACAAAATAACTACATTTTGGCACTTATCAACTCTCCTCAACTTGACACATTGTTTGTCCTCAAACAAAGTCAAGTAAACCTAAAGAAACAAAAGACGATAATCAAAGAATCACGAATCAACAAGTTTTTAAAACGGAAAACAAATGTATGGTTCAAACAAAAACGTACACGACAAAATACAAACTTATCACCATACTACAACAATAACATATAAACGAAACAAATCCTAAGTACCAAAATCATGCAAAACATTCTAAAACAAAACAAGCTCAATCATGAATCACACCTAGCAAAAATTCATGGTAGATGAAGAACACACAAAGGCGAGGGATAAAAACACTCCTCCATAATCTTGCAAACAATAGACTAAATTATGCATTCATCCAAAAACGTATTGAAAATACAAATGCAAGAATCACAAGGGCTTTTCAAGATTGTAATGTGGCTTGGTTAACAAACAAGTGATAAGTCCTAAAGCTAATCGAAACAAAAACTTGCCTAAACCTAAGGGAGTGATCAACTCACAAAGTTTCAAATAATACAATTTCAATCAAACTTATTCTTCATCACAAATTTCACACCAAACACACTTCACTTATTAACATAACATTATTCCTACTCTTTTTTTTTTCTTTTTCAAAGCTTTTCTCTTTTTTTTTTCTTTTCTTTTTTCTTTTTCTAATCTTTCTTTTTCACATTTTTTTTCTTTTTCTTTTCTCTTAACCTCATACAAACCACAACATAAGTACATAAACATTCCTCTCCCCAACTTGAATTCAACCAACATCATTATGTGAATACTCCCTACTTTCTAAGGCAAGGTAAAAATCCATACAACAACATATAGTTGAGGGTTCAAGAAACAAAGAAATCAACATCCATACAAAAAAGGTGAATTGACACTCATAGACAAGCATCAAGTTCAAATAAACATGGATATCGATAAAAGCTCAAAGGTGGTAACAAAGGTTCACACACTCACAAGGTGAATTGAATATTTGGCCAAGGTAGTTATGCTCAAAATCAAACAAAATGCCTTGATCATGTTCTTGCAATCATACAATCAATACAAAACTAAAGATTAAGCATAATAAAATCTAGTTAAAACAAGAATGTGGACTCTCAACATATGTAAACAATGGAAAGCTTCCTCACATTTATGGGTAAAAGGGACTAAAGTGATTCAATTCATGAGCAAGTAATGCAAAAGAATGAATATCATGGTAATTATACAAATGATAAATTTCCTAAACATGTTATGCTATAGAAAGCGATAAACGAGTACGACATGTAGCAACTTTGAAAACTATCATTACCATACATCCATGAGTTGAAACGATCAAACTCGGAAAATCACCTCAAAAGTCTTCAAGTTACGAGACCAAAATTTGAGTCCAAACAACAACAAAAGAATTAGAAAAACAATACTAATTTTATTCAATACAAAAAGCCTTGGAGAAAGTGGGAAAAAGGAAAACCAAGTGAAATTTTAAAAGAATTCACGGTCCTATAGCAGAGCGCTACACACCGAGAAATGATGAAAGAATGTAAGCTATGCAAGCTCCACTTACACACATATACAATCTCATTTACACATCTAAACAATATTTACAATACATACACACTTCCACAAGTTAAAACACTACAAACTTGTGGAAAATAACAAATTGACATAACAAAACAAAAGCAAATAAAAATACAAAAACTTGGTGAAAACAAATTAACAAGTTGAAAAGTGAAAGTTTGAAATTAAGAGCAAGTCCTATTTCAACTTGTTAAAACATAATCCACCAAACAACATAAACATAAACAAACAAAAACATGCTTGTTTTACGTCGTAAGCTCGACGCCTTTATTGTGTGAGCACTAGTAACCTCCTCTCGTCATACCATGGTATTGCCTGTAACACCCTAGAAATCATTTAATTATTTAAATGAATTATTAAGGATTTATTTATTGGAATTTAGTCGAAGTTGGATTTATCAGTAGAATTATAAGGAGCACTAATTAATTTATAAGTTGATTTAAGATGATTAAGTGAATTATCAGAAGTTGAGATTAATTAATGATGAATTAATTTTATTATAGAATATTATTGAAAATAATATTAGAAATAAATATGGAATTAATAGAGTTATTTAATTGGTGTTAGAAGTATAGAAAAGAGGTGTAAAAATTAAGCCAAGTAGAAATGATAGAAATATTATTATTATTACTATTTTATTATTATTATAATAATATTATTAGTTGGATTTAATTATAAGAGAAGGAATTAGGTTTAAATAAATAAGAGATATAAAAGGAGAAATATAAGGCTAATAGTTAGAATAAAAATAATACTAGAATTATTCTATTATTTGAAATTAATAAATTAAATGTAGTATATTAATTATAAGAGAGAATTAGTATTTTTGGGGAGAATTATTATTATTATTATGAGTAGAAATTAATTAATTAAAGTATTTAGTGAGTTTTATTATAATGTGAGAAATAAAATGGAAAGTATTAATTAATTGGCCAAATAGAATATATAATAGAATATATGATAGAATATATGATGGAATAAATATTGATTTATTAAGGAGTAGAATGAATAATTAATTATTAATAGAGTATTATATTAAGGAGTATTTAAAAGAGTATATAAAGGAAGGATATAATAGAAATTAGGGTTTACGAGAGTAAAGGAAATCAAAGAGGAAGTGGAGGCACAAAGGCTAAGAGAGGATACCGGAAGTGCACAATCGGAACCGGAAAGTAGAAATTCGATCGGAGTTATAACCACCATCAAATTTAAAGTAAGGGGTGGGGTTCTAACTTTCTAAACGGAATTATGATAAATCGTATGTGAGAATGATTTTATATGAAATTACCTTCGTTTGTGTAGACCGTATGTGAATTAAATGGTTAAAACTTTGTATTAGTTGCTAGTATTAATAATAAATTATGGAAAAAAAATCATGGCACGATTGAAGATAATGTCACAGGGAAAAGTGAAAAGAGCACATGATTCTTAGCTTTTCTATGACGTCACTTTACTATGCTGACCATTTATATAATTATTAGTACATATGATAGTAAAATTAACATTGAATATAATGATATATGCATACAGTAGGAAGTATCATATGCAAAAAGCCTATTATATACATAAAAACTATATGTAATAATAATAATTTGGCATATAGGCTGTCACGGCACAAGGTAGGGAAGTGATTTGAGAAACAAGTCTAAGATTTCTACTATAAAATATTCTACTATTATAATAATAATAATAATAATAATAATAATAATAATAATAATAATAATATTTAGTTTATTTAATTACAGTAGTGATTCCTATATTCTATTTAAATAACCTAGTAATTCTTGACAATTTAGTTCATATTCAATTACAGTATAGTACACACAAATATATGGCAGAAATATTTTTACTAGTTTAAGAATTAGTACATGTAGTTGTAGAGCTATCAGTAAAATACCAGAGTCCTATTGAATTAATTAGTACTCATGAGAAATAGTTCGATTAATTATTAAGCGTAGTATATATATATATATATATAGTGGAGCTTGGTTTATGACAATTGGTCCAAATAAATTATAGAGTATATATGTATATATTCAGTAGAATTTCCAATAGCAGTGTAAGTAATAATTTAGTAGAGATATTCTAATGAAGTTACCAGTAGAGGTAATTTAGTAGAACAAAGATATAGTGTCAAGTAGCAATATTTAAATAGGCGAATAACTGAAGTAGTGTGATTTAGCAGTAATAGAAGTAGCAATGGAGTAGGAGAGGCAGTTTTAGTATCGGCCTAGTATATAATGTTGTGATTAGTGGAAATAAATTATCTTGATGGAGGTCGACGGAAATAGTACTGATTAGTAAATTTAGTAGTCTTAACCGGTATAATTATGTAACCGAAATTAGTTGAAAATTTGTAGAAGTGATTCGTAAATGGTTGTAGTTATTTTTGGTTAGTTTATTTTGTTGAATATGTTGATTTGCAGGTACAGCTGAGTAAGTTGATTCGTCCGGTTTATGGACACTGTTGTTTGCGGGTCTTATGACCTATGATTTGTGTTGATATTGATTTCGTTGTAGATGATTATGATTGTCTATCTTGTTGAATTTGTGTGAATGTATCTTGTTGTGAAATTGTTTGTGAGTTATCAGCGATGAATTGGTTGTTTTATATGGTTGTTTATGTGAAGTTGCAGGATATTTTAAGTGACGATGGTTACCTCTGATTATTGGTAATAAAAGTGATATAGGCGTATGCCTCGTGTAGGGAAGATATGTTGTTATTTATATGTTGTTAGCATCGCATTTCATTTTGCATCTGTGAAGGCCTGTATTGGCGGATTTGTGAAGAAGGCTTATGCCTTGTGCCTCTGATAACTGACAATTTAGTGAAGGGAGTTTACTCCACCGGTACCACATGCATGTGCATTGTTGAGTCTCATTGAAAGTCGTGTCGTTGTTAATTGCGAAGTAATTATATGTTGTTGCTAACGAATGAAGTGTGTTGTGTCGTTGTTGATTGGGAATTTAATTGTGACGTGTTATTTGTGATGTGGTAATTACGTATGATTTAATCTCAATATATTATTTATCATACACCTGTTTATATCGGTAGATATCTCACCCTTTCTTTTGTTGGCCGTTACCTTTATATTGGTAACGTGCAGGTAACGAGGAGTAAAGAATTTAGTAGCTTATGGCGTCGTCGCTCTGATACGTAGCACTCGGGGGGATTAAACGCATATTTGATTTTATATTACTTTCCGTTGCAATTGTTGCATGTTAATACTTGAGAATTGTTCCTTGAATTAAGTTGTTATGGAAGATGCTATATTCCGTTTAGAGTTTTAAAATATTATAAATCCGCTGCGTAGTTTTTGAATAAATATGAAGTAATTTTGAAGACTAATTAATTGTTATAATTTCTTTGGATTAAAATGTGTTATGTATCCATTATGATGTGCTTTTATGATGACGGTTTTGAATGATGAATGTAACGCCTCATTTGTTGTAATTTCCGCACTCTGATTTTATTAAATAAACGTTGAGTAGAATTGGGGTGTTACACACCGCAAACCTAAAGAAAGTGTCCTAACAACCACACAACAAACGTTACGAATACGAGACAACTTACAACAATACTTGAAAACAAGGAAAAACACAAATATGTACAAGTATGGAAAGTAAACACAACATGTACAAGTAATAATATACAAGTTCATATACAAAGTCTATACAACATATACATTAATTACAAAACTCAAAAACAACGGAATTATCATACTGAAACAATAAAACCAATCCGAAGGCGCCATTTTGTTGCGGTATAACGGCAAGCAAAGAGTTGGTATTATTTTTACCGGGTGATATATACCGGTTAGGTTATATCGTATCGTGTCCACAGAGATTGGTTATTGATTCGTCGTTCGACAATTCTACCGTTAATGAGTTTGAGATTAAAAGAAATGAAAATAAAAGACAAAAAGTAAATGAACAAAAAGTATAAAAGATACGACTTATCCGAGCGAATGTAAACTACCGTCACGGACTTAAATCTACCACCCATGTTATACTCGGCCTCTGATCGTGTCATCACATACCTCTCACAATCTAAGCTATTTCTAACCCAAATTGAGAATCCTCCTAAATCATCTCAATATCCATCCCTGGCATACCTCGACAACAAAGAAGTCAATTGCGTCACCTCCATACCCATTCCTGGCATACTTCACCGACGCAGAGGCATTAAGTTCGGATACTCTATAATGAATGTTAGCTCTAAACCTATCTCTAGCATTCAGAAACTAACAGATAATCATCCTAGGTAAGAATCTAAGCAATCTATCTCTAGAAAAGCTCAAATCCCTAACATAAAATAAAAACCCAAGATAATCACCGACACAAATTCGTAAAGCAAACTTTATACAAGCCAAAGGCGATAAATATACAAGAGTTATGAGTAGATATACATACAAAACCCAACAAAAGAGTTTACAAAGAGAAGAGAAGAAGAGGAACCAAACACTTCTTGGTTTGTCAACACCAATCGACGAGGGATTCGACTCCGGATCATCAAAATGCAAGCTCCAATGTTGTTTTCCAAGCAAATCTATCAAAAATATGAAGGTGATGGTGTTGGGACTCAAAAATACCCAACCCATAACCTAAAAATGTGTTTTGAGTCCCTTTTAAAGAATTCTGATGTCGCAGGTCGCGCTCAGCGCGCTATTCGCGCTAAGCGCGGTCTGCTATTTTCAGCATTTTATTTTTGCCGTATCTTGAGAATCGTAACTCGGAATTGCGCCCGGTTTGAAGAGTTGGAAAGCTTATTCAATGCTCTATCCAATCATGAAGAAATATCAACCAAATTAATGATTTTTATTATGTTCAATTTGAGCTTTATTCGATGACGTATTGTGCAAAATCGCACTCTTGAAGCTTAGCCTTTGACCTTTATTACTCAATGCTCCAATTATGAATGAATACCTATAAAAGAGATGAAAAGCTATCAAATGATACAATATTTACACAAAAATTCAATTATTCTATTATGTACACATTTATACCAAAAGCGGGGGATTTATTCGAAGAATATCAACAAAAGAACGGATAAGTGCCACAAAATGTATATACAAAATAACTACATTTTGACACTTATCAAACATCTCTTGCATAATCACTGTCAGTATATGCCAAAAGATTCGAGGCAGTCCTTCTTCTATAAAATAAGCCAAATTCCAAAGTACCTCTTACATACCTCAATGCTCTTTTAGCAATCAACATGTGTTCTTCCTTTGGATTAGCGATGTAACGTGAAATCAAACACACTACGTATATCATATATGGGTGTGTAGATGTAAGATACATTAGACTACCTACCAATTGCTTATACAAAGTTGAATCAACATCTTTTGCACCTTCTTTTGACAACACAGTTCCAGGAACTATTGGATTTTTGACAGAGTTACAATTCCACATATTGAATCTGTCCAAAACTTCTCTTGCAAATTTCTTTTGGCATAAGTGAATTCCATTTTCATTTTGACTTACTTCAACTCCAAGGAAGAATCTCATTTTACCAAGGTCCGTCATTTCAAACTCTTTCATCATGGACTGCTTAAATATTGCACATAGTTCTTCATTATTCCTAGTATATATCAAGTCATCAACATAAATACTTACCATGATTACTTTTTCCTCTCTTCTCTTAATGAATAAAGTATGATCATGTTTACTCTTTGTAAATCCTTCTCGCTGGAAGTAACTATTGATTCTGCTAAACCATGCTCTTGGCGCCTGCTTTAGGCTATATAAGGCTTTGTTCAGCCTATATACCTTTTCTTCCTCTCCCTGTTTAATGCAGCCCTCAGGTTTATCCACATATACCTCTTCCTTCAATTCTTCATATAAGAAGGCACTTTTCACATCTAGTTGGTACACATTCCATTCTTTTTGTGCTGCCACAGCCAATAAAGCTCGAATTGTATCCCATCGTGCAACTGGAGCATATACTTCATTATAGTCCACCTATTATGTCTGTGTATACCCTTTTGCAACAAGTCTTGCTTTGTACTTATCAACCTTGCCTTCTTCATTTAATTTGGTTTTGTAAATCCATTTCACTCCAATTTTCTTAGCTTGTGTTGGTATATTCACTAACTCCCATGTTTTATTCTTCTCGATGGCATCTATTTCATGTTTCATGGCTTCTATCCAGTTTACATCATTCATAGCTTCTTTATAATTTGTGGGATCATCATTTGACGTGAATAAAACCATTCCGACCTCTTGTTCTTCTTCAGAGAGACCCTCACCACTTTCGTAATCTTGCAGCCTACTAGGTGCTCTTCTCTCTCTTATTGGTCGTTCCTTATGTTGTTTCTCTTCATGTTGTTGTCCCACATTTTGTAATGTATGCTCATGGTTTCCAATATTACTCACCTGGTTTTCGGCATTACTCACCTTTGTTTCTATATCTGATTCTTCATTAGTATCCTCCATGTCACTACCATCGTTACCTCAATCAAGAGTAATTTCTTTTTCCTCTTATGAATTTAGGTTCTAATTCCATCTTTCTCCTTCTTCAAATATGACATCCCTGCTTACTGTTATTTTCTTTAATATTGGATCATACAATCGGTAAGCCTTTGATTCGTTACTCACACCAATTAAGATACATTTATAACTTCTATTGTCAAGTTTAGTTCTCTTCTGGTCAGGTATATGCACATGTGCAATCGATCTGAACACCCTAAAATAGTCAACTCTAGGTTTCAGTCCACTCCATCTTGGTGTATTCTTACCCAAGATTAATGGGCTACAAATGGAAACTTTAATTACAAATGTGAAGTACTTTGGTGGTGATTTTGTGAACATCAAATCCTTGTTTAATATCAGGGATATGGTGAAAATGTTAGGGTGGGCTTGCACTATCGAGGACTGGGAGAGAAGGCGACGTCTTGCTAGAACCATATGCCAAGGGCGAGAAAGCATGCCAGAGGCATCCTCGAGAA
>CM038794.1:171872079-171955766 GCA_021764765.1 Vicia sativa
ATGTGTCAAATACGTTGTTTATGTATTGATGCATAGGCTTATGCATCGATGCATCACTGTATTGGAAATGAAGAGAACTTCTTTCAAACTGCTTGGTCATATCTTTGCGATCAGTAATTCGATTTAGGCATAGTTGTATCATTGGAAAGCTTAGAACTAGTACTATCTATTAAAAAACATCAAACCAGTAATTGAGATCTTTAAGGATTGATATGACTTTCGAAAGCAAGAATTCGTTGTAATTGTGAATTATTGATGCATACTTCTGCTGTATGTTAATTCGTAGCGTTGTAGTTAACGTTATATGTTCATGATTTCATGTTATCATGTGCTGCTATTGTTATTGGTTATGAGTGGAATAATGTTGTGTGATCATATTCCATATTTGATTGTTGCATGCTTCCTCATGCATGCATACATTCTCCGGTGATGGTTCTGCTCCCATGTGAAATTGAACTGCAGAGCCACAACCGCACTCCAATGGATAAGGGTGGTGAGGCTAGATTCTCGGGCGTGTGTGGGTGAATCGTTGATTAACGCTATTTTCCGAGTGTAAATGTGCGTGGACTTGTCTGTGTTGGTACCACATGCATCGAGTTTGAATTGATATGTAATTATAACATGTTAGGATGGTTTCCAGGTTATAATTGCATTGATTGTTATTATGTGCATTTTGATCTCGCGTGATTTGTATTGGTGAACCGGAATCTAAATATACTAATGAGGGTGGAATAATATATTGATTGTTTTATTGTTTTAAAGAAACGATAATGCATTTTAATCTTGATGACATCTCACCCTTATGATGATTTCGGGAAGATGATTAGTCGCTCGATTGGGAGGATGACTTATGAAATGTGCTATTTAGATAGTCCGTGTCGTTGTCATGCTCGTAGTTAAATCACTGTTTTGGAACCAATTAACTTGTTTCTTTTGGTTTATGTTTTGAGTAATTATGATTTGAACTACGGATTCTTATGTTATTTTACCGCAAAACATAATCTTTGGTTTTGAAATATTTAATAAGTTCTTCAAGAAAGCATGATTATCATATGACATTTTATCATTTTAAATTTTTAAATCAGGACTTCTTTCATTATGTTACCGATTAATTATATAATACGCTGGAAATTAGAAGGGTGTTACAGAGCACTCACCATGAAACACTAGACGGATAAACTTCTTCCGAGTAATTCCTCCAATTGCTTCTTCAATTCTAGACAATTCGGATGTCGATACGCGATAAGGCTCCATCGACACCTGACTAGTTCCAGAATCAAATCTATAGCAAATTCCACTTCCTCTCGTGGCATTCACTAACATCTTCCAAAAACTTTGGGAAATTCATTCACAATGTAATTCACCGCCTAGCTTTCCCCTTACTTCCATCAAGAATACAACATAACAATATCGCACCATCATACAAATGCAGAACTCGATCATCCATCTTAATTGTTGTCCTTATTAGAGTCTTCATTAACTCATATGGTTTACAAGCTTCTACCAAACTTCATTCATATTCATCACTTTACACCCCATTTAGATAGCAAGACAATTGTATACCATCCACGATTTAGATACTATCAACAAGATATTAAGGGTGATCAAGTCTTCAATTTGTCAATAGACATCCGATAATCATACTGGAGTATAAACCATCATTACCAACAGCTTTCTATTCCTAATCGTACTCTGTTTTGCACTTCCAACTATGACTCACGGTCCAAACGATTCCAACAACTCTAACCACTCTTGCATTTTCATCTCAAGCAAGCACTGTATCAATGACTTACAATCGAACATATCCGGAAGCATCTCTTCCCAACTTAGTTTCACACTACTCCGCAATAAGCAATCGGTGAAAAGCAATGATGTTGGTCGCATACACTTATCGCATAAAAGGATAATGACATTAAGACACCGGTCACAATGACCGATATGCTCCGATACCACTATTGTAACACACTTCTAAAATATCCCCGAATATTATAATTAAATTAGAGTTAACATGCATAAAGGGCATTACAATTCAATTTAAATATAAAATCTCATAACGAGTCATGCTTCACTTAAGAACTTCATTAAAATAATCAAACCAAGATACACGTTCTACAGCAGAAAATACCAACTAAACCGTAATAAAATTCAATTCATAATTATTCTCAAAAATTAATCAAAGAACAGAGTATAAATAAATCAACCAAGCTCCAAAGGTTACAACCATCGTGAGTATGATATCAATTCTAAACCCTAAACCCTACCAGAATAACCTTCTAAAATACCCTAAATATTATAATTAAATCGTAGTTAACATGCAATAAAGGGCATTACAATTCAATTTAAATATAAAATCTCATAACAAAGAAGTCATGCTTCACTTAAGAACTTCATTAAATTAATCAAAACCAGATACACGTTCTACATAATGAAAATACCAACTAAACCTAATAAAATTCAATTCATAATTATTCTAAAAAATTAATCAAAGAACAATGAGTATAAAATAAAACTCTCAACCAAACGTTCAAAGTGTTACAACTATTAGAGCATGACATTGACACGCGGATAAATAAATGCATAGCTCAAAAGCCATCCTCACTTGGCCCAGCGGCTAAGACTTCAACTGAAATCATCAAAATAAGGTGAGATTTCATCAATTAACATGCATTATACATTTCTAAAAACAATAAACTGCTCAATATATCATTTCACCCTCATTAGCATAATAATCGATTTAGTACACAAATACAAAACATACAAAGATAATATGCAATGATGATAACAACAAGATTATAACACCGAAACCACCCTATCATGTTATAATCCATATGCAATGCAAGAATCTATGCATGTGGTACCAACCGTGAACTAAATTCACAATCGCTCCGCTTCCACCCTGGACACAACATTAATCATCAATTCGCCCACACCATTGGGACACGAATCCAACTCACCACCACTAAACCACTGGTACGGGTATTGGCTCGCAAGTCCAATTCCACACAATGAGAATTAACTCCACAAGAATGCATATGCATGCACATCAGCATGCAACATTCACAACGGAACATGATATCAACAATAATATTCCATGCATAGCCAACACTAATAACCATCACATGATAGCAACACAATCATGAATAAGCAACAGAAACAACACATAGCATTAATCCTCATCCAACAAGTCAAAACAATCTTAAACAGCTTCATCACCATTTCTAACTACTATCGCTATATCTGAAAATCGACTCGCTTAAAATAAAATCCATAAATTAGTATTTTCTCCATTTTATAAAATAGTATTTTTAATTTAAAGAACACCGCCCAAAACGGCACTCGAATCGAGTTACGGTTTAGAAAATACGATTTTCAAATAACATAGTGGTAATCGATTCCTCCTAGGGAGAACCCTGCCCCATGACTTCAAAACACGCCTTCGATTTACTATGGGAACTTGGTTCCTCCACTGGAACCTGCCCACAAAACATTCATTTTCTTTGAAATTTCAATGGAACCCGATTCCTCCCTGTGAGTAACCGATTCCTACTGACTCAGAACAATTCTCTAGTTTTTGTACCGAACCCTTCCTCCCACACGGAATCGTTTCTGCACCTACATAACAAAAAACTGCAATTTTAATAAAGAACATATTTTCCAACTTTTTCACCATTCCAATTACGATTGCAACATCAAAAACACCAAATTCAACCAAATACACACCAACATAATGTTATGTAGCATAATTCATTCATTCTAATAATCCCATAGCATACTAACGGTTCAATTTCATACACCACAACAACGGGATAATCCTACAAACCTAGAAAATTCTAATTCGGGTTCCTAACATAATCAACTATTCAATCAATTCCAAAACCATAAGGCATCATAATTGCAATCTCACTCGTGAGAATTCCTCGATCATGAGTGTTCTTGGTTCTTCCTGTTCCTTTCTTCTCACTTTCACATAGAATGATTTTCTCCAAAATAAATTCCAATTCTTTTCTCCTTTTATTCCTTTTATTCTTATTACTCTAAAATAATAATAATAAACAAATAGTGTAGTAGCCTTTACTCCTCACACCCCACTTTACACTTCACACCACCAACAATCCCACTTTTATTTTAATTAAATAATTTCAATAATCCAAAAATACCAATAATTAAATTTCTAATTAAATTAATAATTAAAATTTCTAATTATTTAATAATCGAAATATTGGGTATCGGTGAGTGGGTTTTCCCACTTATATATGCTTAAGTCCCCGATTCCTATCCAATGTGGGACTATTTCCACACTTACACACACTTGCATTATTATTCTAACAATCTGATACTTTGGATTTTATCTGATGTTTTTACAATTTATATATTTGTATGATATTCATCTAACACTTGAATTATGTCTTAATCCAAAGGATTGAGATGCTTTGCTTGACTTATGTGAGATGCTTGCTCCATTTTGGTTAGTTCACATGCACACAAATTATTTCTCTTGGCTACCTTACAATAAGATAATTTATTTCTTTCATTTACTTTATGCTTTAGGATAGTCTATTATAATCTTCCCCTTCTTCAATTTTTAAAATCTTCTCCTTTTTCAAAATCGTTTGTTTTCAAACTTGAAACCTCTTTCTCAACAAATCTTGACTTTTTCAAATGTTTTTAATATTTTTCTAAATATATGCTAAGACATCTTAAGCATATCCAAATAATTTCAAAAGACTAAAAGACATTAAACGATTCAAATCTTTTGTGTCATTTGTGCACTTTTCCTTTTAAAACCTTTTCTTAAAGATCGACATTCTCAAGTGATGCAATCTACTATTTTTCTACAATATGTTACGAAGTGATTTACATTTTACACTTGAAATTTGAGAATTTCCATGTTGATTAAATCCAAGAAAATTCTACATATGAAGATGATGCAAATGCTACTTCCTCATAAGTGTGGGTAGTAAGTAAGTTTTCCACTATAATACGACAATATGTCTATTCATTAAAGTCAACCAAAACAAACAACCTTTGTTTTTACCACAAACTATGAGGTTTTGATTCTTCATTGCACTTGGAGGATACATAAGCACTAGACACTTAAAGTCTTGTCCAAGAAAATCATAAAAATAACTTCTTTTCTCATCCCACCAGATTTTGCAAACAACATTCTTTTATAACAAATTTTAAAGAGGTTCTCATGGAGTACCGGATGTGAAAAGTATTAATATTTTCCCTTGCATAATCAATCCTCATATCTAGATCTCTTCTTATTAGTTTTTGTTTTAAAATGTTTGTGGGTTTTGTTTGATCATTTCACTTTTCCTTTGGAAACAATAAAGTTTCGTGCGACTCTTATTTTTTAAGTTAAGTTAATCAATAGCTTAATCTCAAAAACTCGATGGGACAATCATATTGTTTCTTTATATCATCTGCTCTCGAGGATCGCAAAATTTCACATTGTAGCTAAGGGAAACAACTCAATGCCTAGCACAAATAACTCCATAAAAGTACTTCAAAAGTCTTGAAATTTCAAACTTCAACAATAGCCAAACCTGAAAGTGTTTTAAAGCAAAATCTAAATAAGTAATAAAATGGATTAACACAAAAATGCGACTTTCATTCTGCGAAACCTAAACGCCACTATTGAGCTGACCTCGTATAGCATCAAAGAATGCTCATAGTTAATCTGAGATATAAAAATTACAGAAATTACGATAAATTAGAATTGTTTGTGACATGCATGCACGGATAATTCATGAGTTAAAACAACTTTCCATTTAATCATTAATATATAGTAAACCCTAAATCAAATTATTAAGGAAAATACCCTTTCTCTTAAGTTTACCTCGTGATCAATTTTGGTCCTTATCTTTAAAAGTTTTAAAGTGGCCTTAATTGTTCAAAAAGGTCCATATTAGTCCTTTTCACCATTTTTTGAAAAGGGCATCAACTTTTCTTAGGTGGCATCCGACGTGACACTTAGTCATATGTGTGGCATGTGACTGGCTAACTTGGTTGCTAGACATCATATCAAACCACTACACAATTTGACACTTATTTGAAAGTCTTACGCAATGATTTGGCTTTATTGTCTAAATTCTTTATCTCACTGCACTATTTTCATCCTCTCTCAAATTGAAGCAAACTTATCAACACAAACAATCAAAAGTTCTTCTTCCTTTCTCACTACTACTCCGCTCCATCTTTCTCCATGAATATACTAATAAGACTAACAACAGATACAATATCAGGTTGTGTAATTGTTATGTTCATCAAGCTTCCTTATAAAATGCAGTACCCACTTATTGTTCTTCATTTGTTTTAGGCAGCTTTGCACGTCGCACAATGGGAATCTTAATTGTCTTAGAATTTTTCATTTTAAATCTTACTAATATCTCTTAGCATGCTTTATTTTGGTAGATGAAAATTCCAAATTCAATTTGTTCAACTTCAACACTTATAAAGTGTCTCATCCTCCCTAAATTGGCCATATCAAACTCCATTTCCATAGGGCTTTTGAATTCCTCTAACATTTCCCTATTGTTACCTATAAATACAATACAAATACAAACGCAAATACAAGGAATATCAGCAAACTATGATAACAAGATTTAAATATGCCACTAACATCCAATTAATTAAACCAATATGGTCTCATAGCAAAATCACATAACATCACAATTCAAAATTTACATATGATATAGTTTGAGTTTTCCATGAACCACTAATTCACACTGAATGACTGCAACTTTGAACATGCATGGAGAAAATTAACCTTCATGTTGTAGACCTTCGGTAATTTGAATTTGATAACTAAAACCGTAAGCACATACGATTAATACAACTTCACTCAAGAGTTTGAAAACAACAATTTTACATAATCCAATACAATGACTCATTAGAGACTACAATATAATATTCAGTTTCGGGAATAAGGGAATCGAATGGGTAAAGAAGAACAATAGGATCCGCTTCGGGAACGAGGGGAATCAATTCGTGGTGATATAGAAACTGATTTCAATGATGAAATCAATATGGGTTTGGGTTTTGAAGGTGAAAGTCAATTGGGATTTTGAGATGAAAATCAAAATTGATTTGGATTATGATCGGTCAAATGAAATGGAAAACTAAAATGAAAGACTAAATAAAACTGTAACATGAAGATGAAATAAGAAAAATTATTTGGGAGGAGAAATCAATTGAGTCGTTAGTAGGTTATGACAACTTCAAGAGAGTTTGTGTTCTGTGAAAATTTTGTGTTTCAATGATTTTTTAGTTAATATGTATAAAAACTAAAATCAATATGGAGCAAAGTGCTCCAATGGTAAACAAGATGTGAAGCATCCAAAGTGTCCTTAGTTTTCAAAAATTGGATGAAACGACTAACGCGACCTTTTGGACAATTAAACGTTGTTTCAAAAATTGGACGAAATGACTAACTGATCTTTTGGACAATTAAAGGATCGTTTGAAACTTTTAAAATTAAGGACCAAATGAACCGAGGTAAATTTAAGACAAAAAAAGATTTTGCCAATTACTAACTATAAGGCCTGCATTCAGAACAAACCATTACACCTTTGTGCAACATCAATAAATTCTTTAAACCAAAAATCACAGCTCAAAATCTCAACTGATGAGAATAAAATCAATTATTTTATACATTTTTACATCATTATTAATTTTTTAAGAATAACACTAAATAAAGCAAAACTACATTGAAATAGTGTTTGCAAGCTCAAACCTTATCTACATGGAGAAAAGAAGACTTACAATAATAACATTTGGACAAAAGAAGGCTCCTCCAAAGAAGTGATTTAGAACAATGGATAAATAATAGTTGAAAGGGAAAATAGAGATGATAATGGAGAACTTTATGGTTCATAGCAGAAAAGAAATCATTCTTTCTTGAAGTTAATATCCATTATTCCTTCTCATTCCTTCCACACTGACATGGAACAAAGCATAAAAATTAAATCTTTAACTTTAAATTCATGAACGCAAATGGGAAAACGTTATACGAAGAATTTTTTTTACCATGTGTGAAGAAAAATTTGAGGAAATAATAACAAAATCTAAAGATTGATAAAAAGGAAAAATAGTATGGATAGAAATAGCATTTAATGGAATAACTGATAACACAAATTTTGGTTTCCGCCTCAAAACTCACAGATCTGAAATCTTCTAAGAATCTTCCCATTGCCCGTCATCTCAGTTTCATTAAATCAACATCTTTGACAACCATCAAAATTGAAAACGTAATTGAAATATTAATTAACAATGAAAACAAAACTGAAAAACATTGGTTTCATTGACACAGAAAACATTTAAGGAGATCACAAATGAATCATTATCGAATTAAACATCAAAATCATAAATCCACATCAATCCCTAAATTACTGATATTGATAGTTACCTTTTTTTTCTTCTTGAAAATGGAAAATGACTAAAATGGAGTAGGAAATGATCTTGAATACCTTTGAGTCTATTCTTCAATAGCACAATTAGGTTCTTCAACCTTATATTCTTCTATTAAGCATGTATTCTTAGTGGAACACCCAATCATTTTCAGCTACTTTGGAGGCAATTATGGAGTTAGAGTAGGTTGGAAGCGATGTCAGATCTAATTTATCGAAACATGCAACAACAAAAATATATTAATAACAACATAATCACATGTGTTTTGTATATCTAAGTAGAGAAGAATAAAAGCATTATTTTTGTTGAAGAAAATGAAGAAGAAGAAGATGAGAAGAAGAAATAGAAACAAAAATAGAAGAGAGAGAAGAAGGAAGAAGAGGAAAGAAAATTGCATTGGTAACGAAAAGTTGTGTTGGTAATAAAATTCAAATTGAATCCGATGTATTTGAAAAGAATATGGACTGATATTAATTGGAATCAAAATATGCATTGATTATTTTATTTAAAAAATTAATTAGTCGGGATAAAATTTTAGTAAACATGATTAAGCCCCAAAAAGTAGTGTTTGACCAAGCATAGAAAAGTGTTGTTGGGTTTTCTATTGTATATTATATCATAGATAGGCTTAAATTATTACATAGCGGTCCACATTTCCTCAAGAACCATGCAAGAGCGAAGATATTTAATCCAAAGTCATGATGATTCACAGTCCCTAAAGCACACGCTTATTAGGGAGAAGTAGTTTAAGGAAAAGTCGTGATGATTCATATTCCCTGAAGCATAAAACATGTAAGGGAGACGTGATTTAAAGCAAAGTCATGAAGGTTCACAAGCCCTAAAGCCCAAGGTGTCCTAGGGAGAAATGGTTTAGGGTGAAGTTGTCACTTTCAGGTTTACTGTTGGATCCGATCGTGGCCATTAAATTAGATCAAACAATTGTTTTCCTAACAATTATCACCGACTATATTGTGACATCATCTCATTCGTTTCTACAATTTAAGTTTTATTCAACATTTCATTAAACCTCAACATCTGTATTTTCTTCTACTTTTTATGTATTTTTTTATTTTCTACTTAGAAAATGGTATTCTTTTGAGGCTGCAATTCTAACGATATTGTAGATGTGCCTAAAGTTATGAAGAGTGTGAGAGTTATGCCATCATTGTGTTTGTTGTTCGAGGCGAGCAAACATTATAGTGAATTGGAGTTTCATTGAAAGAAAAATATTTAGAAGTTAAATCAATAGTTTTACTTAGTAGCTCTGATTGCGCGATAGTTGTGATAGAGACATTATTTTGGTGTATTCTTACCCAAGATTAATGGACTTACAAATGGAAACTTTAACTACAAATGTGAATCTCATTTTCATTTTGACTTACTTCAATTCCAAGGAAGAATCTCATTTTACCAAGGTCCGTCATTTCAAACTCTTTCATCATGGACTGCTTAAATATTGCACATAGTTCTTCATTCTTCCCAGTATATATCAAGTCATCAACATAAATACTTACCATGATTACTTTTTCCTCTCTTCTCTTAATGAATAAAGTATGATCATGTTTACTTTTGTAAATCCTTCTCATTGAAGTAACTATTGATTATACTAAACCATGTTCTTGGCTCGCTTTAGGCCATATAAGGCTTTGTTCAAATTCTATATACCTTTTCTTCCTCTCCTGCTTAATGAAGCCTCGTGTTGATCCACATATACCTCTTCCTTCAATTCTCCATATAAGAAGGCACTTTTCACATCTAGTTGGTACACATTCCATTCTTTTGTGCCGCCACAACCAATAAAATTTAATTGTATCCCATCGTGCAACCGGAGCATATACTTCATTATAGTCCACCTCTTCCGTCTGTATACCCTTTTGCAACAAGTCTTGCTTTGCACTTATCAACCTTGCCTTCTTCATTCAATTTGGTTTTGTAAATCCATTTCACTCCAATTTTCTTAGCTTGTGTTGGTAGATTCACTAACTCCCATGTTTTATTCTTCTCGATGGCATCTATTTCACGCTTCATGGCTTCTATCCGCTTTACATCATTCATAGCTTCTTTATAATTTGTGGGATCATCATTTGACGTGAATAAAACCATTCCGACCTCGTTCTTCTTCGAGAGAGACCTCACCACTTTCGTAATCTTGCACCTACTAGGTGCTCTTCTCTCTTATTGGTCGCCTTATGTTGTTGCTCTTCATGTTGTTGTCCCACATTTTGTAATGTATGCTCATGGTTTCCAATATTACTCACATGGTTTTCAGATTACTTACCTTTGTTTCTATATCCGATTCTTCATCAAGATCCTCCATGTCGCTACCATCGCTACCCCAATCAAGAATAATTTTTCCTCTTCTCAATTTAGGTTCTAATTCCATCTTTCTCCTTCTTCAAATATGACATCCCCTGCCATCGTTATTTTCTTTAATATTGGATCATACAATCGGAAGCCTTGATTCACACTCACACCAATTAAGATACATTTATAACTTCTATTGTCAAGTTTAGTTCTCTTCGTCGTGTATATACACATGCAATCGATCCGAACACCCTAAAATAGTCAACTCTAGGTTTCACCACCCACCTTGGTGTATTCTTACCCAAGATTAATGGGCTACAAATGGAAACTTCAACTACAAATGTGAAGTACTTTAGTGGTGATTTTGTGAACATCAAATCCTTGTTTAATATCGTGGATATGGTGAAAATGTTGTGGTAGGCTCGCACTATCGAGGACCGAGAAGGCGACGCCTTGCTGAACCATGTGTGGCGAGAAAGCATGCTGCAGGCATCCCCGAGAAGCGAGGATGGGTAATTCTACATTCACACGCAATATGACTAATATGGGGTGGAAATTCCTTCACATTCTTTGAGGCGAACATCCTAATGGCAATTAACGCCACTCCATCACAACTTCATCTAAATAATTAATATTTCTCCAAGGAATTGTAATTCTATGTGGGCTCATAGGATCACACCCACTTATGTACGAAATAGATTGACAATGGTCGTTGAGATTCTATAAATGATATGTAAGTGTTTTTAAGTCTCGACGTCTACCCCGATTGTGTGAGCTCCAAAACCTAATTCACCAAAGAAAAATCAATCACAAAATATAGAAAATTTAAAACATAATAAATAAATAAAAGTAAAAAGTTCAAACAATGTTCAAATTGGACCGGTCATCAAATCAATGAGGATATCTGGATCACCGTTCATTGATCTAACCATTGGGTCATCACTATTCGAATCACAGAATTAAACCGGATAACTCGGCTTGAATAAACCAGCCTCTATAATAAAACTATATATTTATTAACCGATCGTGCATAAAATCTTTAGCCGAGATGGTAGTCCAGGAGGAACGCCAGACCCGAGATAGGTCTCGGACCCAAGGACGGGTCCTTATCCGATATGGATCCCGGTAGGAGCATGGGGTCGGCTTGATTCGTAGATGTATCTCGTTGGTTCATCCGAGTTAGAGGCCCGTGGAGAAAGACGTTATCATTGGGACATGAAGAATCCTAGAGATTTTATGAGACGTTACATAACGAATCATCATAAGTCGTAATAGTTAACTTCCCCGCTTCAAGCCATGGTTAAATGCATCGTAGGGCTACGGAAGGGAAAGATGGCTCCATGGAAGGACAATATAAATAGGCTCTCGCCAATGGATAAGCAAGACAATCATAAGCTTGAACTCGAGTTACGACACTTGAGCTTCCAAACCCTAAAATATCTTTAACGAGGTTTTTCCCGCAAGAACATCACGCCCACCGTGGGGCCCGAGTGAAATCAATCCCGTGCCGCACACACACATAAACACATACGACGACAATGTCTCAACTTCACCAACAGATCCACCGGATCTAACTCATGCTTATGATCGATGATCAGGCTAACATAATGAAACTCTTCGTGATAAAGTTCAAGCCCTTCAGCTTGAAGAGTTCGACGGGCAGGAACATGAAGAGCCCCCGAGCCGCAACCTTTATCCTGTGCAACCGGAGGATGCCGCCCGTATAATTTCAAACCCCACGATCGGCATCGATGATGGCAAGATGATCTTCAGAACACATCGTTGTGGTTAACAACACAATGGCGCTTATTGGGGAAACCGACCCTTAAGTGCAAATTGATGGCCGTACCTTTAGAGAATCTTACCGTATATATGGGCTTACCCTATTGTCGTGGTGAGCTATCAAGATTTCAACCGAAAAATCATTCGCAGCCTCGCTAATCGACATCGCAAGGTGGCCAACACCTCCTCTTCAACGTGAAGCCGCCTTCTAAGTCACCAGGACTTCATGGCTAGGTTCAACGAGGAAACCATAAAAGTCTCACACCCCAATCAGAGATATTTTGTCGATTCCAAGATGGTCTTAAAGCCGGCCGGCCCAATGAGTCTTTAGCCCAAAAGCCACCAAGAGCATGGACGAGATCATTACCCGGCCGAAAGTGAAGGAGAAGAGAGCAACATGGAGAAGCGTGCTCAAGATTCTAAGGACAAGGGGTCGGGCGTGATGAACGGACCCGACCACTAGATGTTGCCACCACACGTGAACGAGCCCGGACAGCGGCCGCCGCGCCGCCGGGGCGGCTTCAGCCCCGTGGAGACGTTCACACCCCTTAATACCAGAAGGGAAGACATCCTCCGTGATATTAATCATTTGAAACTGCTTACTAGTCCTTGGAATAGTAGGTGGACTGTTAATACGGTCCTGGGGAGTGACCCAGGAGCATGGTGCGAGTTTCATCGTCTGAAGGGGCATACCACAGAATCCTACATACAGTTGCGGAGAGAGATTGAAAAGTTGGTGCAAAGAGGCAAGCTGTCAACATACGTAAAGGAAGATCCGGGACGGACGAGTAAACGTGACTCATCCCCGAGGAGGGACTCGGCTTCTGATTCCAGGTCCAAGAAAAAGGGTAAGGCTGTGGAAGAAGTGAAAGAGGCGAGATCAACCCGGCACACTCTCAACACTATCTCAGGAGGCTTTGCGGGAGGCGGCTCCACTAGTTCAGCTAGGAAGAGGTACGCTCGTGGTTCCGGGTGTACCTCATCGAACTTCAAGGTTTGATCCCGGTGATAACCTTCTCGTGAAGATGCCAAGGAGGTTTTGCCACATGAAAATGATCCCATGGTTATCGAGGTACAAACCGGACCTGGGTGTTAAGCGCTGTTGATCGATCCGGAAGTTCCGCAGATGTCCTCTATGGAAGCTTTTAAGGAATGGGCTTTGAGCCAAATGAGTTGTTACCTTTAGCGGACCCTTGTTGGATTCTCCGCTAGTAGGTGTGTTCGGGTATCTCCTCGCTAACTACTTTGGGACGGAGAAAGTGCCAAACTGTCGTGTTAGGTACTTGGTTGTTAATGCGTCATCACCTTATAATATCATCATCGGACGTCCATCGCTTAATGCACTCGAGGCGGTACTATCAACACCTCGACCATGAAGTATCCCTCGAACGGCGCTCCGGATAGTCCCGGAGACCGTGGCCGGCCCAAGATGCTATAAAGATAGTTCAAGGCCAAGAAGAAGTCGGGTCCATCGAGGCCCTCCGAAACACGAAGTCGGCATGGTCGACATCAATCCGAGAGAAGGGTCAGCGAGGATGGACTCACCCCTCGTGAGGAAATCAAGGATGTCCAGATCGGTCACCTCGTAGGTCACCCATCCGGGGACCAATTGACAAAGGAGGAGGAGATCGAGATAGTCCAGTGTTAAGGCGTAATCTAGACCTTTCGCTTGAAACCGCTTGATACGTATAGACCTGTGGATCATGTGCCACCATTTATCAATTGATCTTGGGGTCAAGCCAGATCACAAAGGAAGCGGAAGATGGAGAAGAAAGGGACAAGTCGTCCCGTAAGAGGTAGGAAGTTGTTAAAAGCCGGGTTCGTCAGTGAGGTGCAGTATCCAACCTGGCTATCCAACGTAGTTATGGTGAAAAAGAAGAATGGCAAGTGGAGAATGTGTGTAGACTTCACTGACCTGAACAAAGCATGCCCAAATGATCCTTACCCCCTCCCTCACATTGATCGGCTGATCGACGCCCTCCGGTTTCGCCTCCCGAGTTTTTGATGCGATCGGCATAATCAAATCCGGATGAACCCGGCAGATGCATCAAAGACCGCCTTCATGACAGAATGGAATAATTTTTATTATAGGGTTATGCCGTTTGGCTTGAAGAACGCCGGCGCGACCTATCAGAGGCTGATGGACATGGTGTTTGCTCCCCAGATTGGTCGGAATATTGAGGTGTACGATGACATGGTGATCAAGACCACATCAGAGCGATCATGTGACGTACATCGTGAGACCTTCGCGGCAGGCGGAAGTTACGCGCACGAACCCGACAAGTGTACGCTCGGGTCTGCCGCAAATTCTCGGATTTATGCTTATGTCGAGGTATCGAGGCCAACCCGCATAAGTGTCAGCGATCATAGACATGCGGAGTCCGACCTGCATTTGAAGTTCAAGAATTAACCGCCGTTGGCCGCGTTGTCCCGCTTCCTATCTTGTGCAGTAACAAGTCCATCCATTTCTTCTAATTAAGAAAAGAGCCAAGTTCGAGTGGACGAGGCGCGTAAAAGGCATTCAACGGATTGAAGTAAGCTATCAAGACCTGATCGACCGTGCCCAAGGACGTTCACAGCTGATACTATACTTGGCGTAACGACGAGGCAATCCCTCAAGATCGGTCCAAGACACCGAGAGGGGAGCGACCGTTTATTTTGTAAGTAAAGTATCAGGGGTAGAAGTCGATACCGTAAGATTGAGAGGTTAGCACCGCACTTGTGACGATCGCAAGCTCGACATTATTTCCTTGGACATCCCATCCAGGTGAAGACCAATTTTCCACTGGAGCAGGTGTTCAAGAAGCCGAATCTAGCTGAAGGATGGTGTCCTGGCCGTGAGCTGTCACGAGATCGGCCACCCTCGTATCAAAGATCAAATCCCAAGCCCGGCCGACTTCATGGTGGAGTTTGCTTCCCCGTCAGGAGAAGCCACTACTCCAAGATGGATTCTGTCTGTTGATGGTTCGTCTAATCTTAAGGGAAGTGGCGCAAGGGTGGTTCGAAGGCCCGGAGGAATGGTGTGGAGTACTCTTCGCTTTTTTCAACAAGTAACAACCGTGCGTAATACGAGGCTCACTGGCTGGTCCGAGGCTAGCCTTCGAGGTTGAGTAACTCACCCGTTGGTTCGCATCGATTCACAGCTGTGGCCGCAAGGTGGACGGATCGCTTCGCATAAAGGACCCTATTTTAGCAAAGTATGTGCAGAAGTCGTTCACTAAGCCGACGGTTCGAGGTCTTTGAAATATGCCATGTAGCCCGAGAAGAAAATACCCGAGCTGATATCCTATCCCGTTTGGCTAGTTCTAAGGATTCCGGGATAAACAAGTCGGTCATACGAGAGTGCTTCCTGCGTTCAAAGATTGAAAAGGAAGAGTCCCTAGCTATTCATGAAGAGGATGACGGGTGGATGAGTCTCGATCATCCGTTATCTACAACAAGATATGTTACCCGAGGACGGGGAGAAGGCCAAACGAATCAAGAAAGTCTCGTCTAGGTTTGTGGTGGAGTCCGGAAATTGTACTACATGCGCCGCTCCTATGCTACGCCAGTGGCGGAAGGATATATCAATAGTGGAAAGAGGTTCATGAGGAGTCTGTGGAAATCATGGAGGGGAGAGCTCAGCCACGGATCTTAAGGACCGTATTATCGCCTACTCTAACAAAAGATTGTCTAGAATATGTGGCAGTGCTCAAAGTGTCAAACTGCTCACCATCCACACTCCATCCGAGTTCCTACACGCCGTGTTGGCCCTGTGGCCTTTTTATCAATGACATTTTAGGGCTCCCAGGGCCCCGGACAATCAAGTTCCCGATCAGCTGTGGATTATTTTACTGGGTGGAGGCGTAAGGTCCTGGATCTCAGGATCGAGTTCGGCTTTTATGGAGGAGTATCATTTGTCGGTTTGGTTACCTCGAGTCATTGTCTTAGACAACGGAGCGCATTTGCAAGTGCCTCGGTGGTAGAGTTCGCAGGAGCTCGAATTCAAAACAAATTTATATCTCAGTAGAACCCACAGCAAATGGACAGCGAGTCTAACAAGGTGATATTAAATGCTATAAAAAGAAGTTGGATTCCGCCAAGGACTGTGGGCACAATATTTACATGAAGTATTATGGACATATCATACGCTTATTCCACGACTCGAGAGACTCCTTCGTGATGGTTTTTGAGCCGATGCCATGATACGGTGGAGGTTGTTTTGCCTTCTTGGCGCCGGAGAACTTTGAAGAAGAGCCTAATAAGTGTGCTCGAATGAGGAGGCGATCTTTGGATGAGATAAGGACACGACCTATATGTGGAAATGGCGGCAAAACAGAATGACCGACGCTTCAACTTACGGTGAAACAACGTGGCTTCAAGGTCGGAGATTTAGTACTTAAAAAGTGACCGATCCTACCAAGAAGGGTAAGTTAGACCCCAATTGGAGGGCCGCTGGTCTCGGAGGAGTTACAAACGGAGCCTCAAGTCGGAAACTGGACGGATCGAGTTGCGAGGACCCGAACATTGCCAATCTTAAGTTTTATTTTAGTTTAGCATTTTAATGTAAGAATAAACGGTGCACTCTTTTCCTGGGCTGGGTTTTAATGAAGCACCTATAAATAAAATTGTATTGCAAAGATCCGATCCTTAGAAAGAAATGGCGGAATCATTAGGTACGCATCACGAGCCTCGGTCCTGATCGCCTCACCACCAGAAACCTCTTTGAAAAGGCTCGCTTTCTACCGAACAACCTCCGTCAACCTCGGTTGGCTCAATCCATCTCGAATCAACCCTATGAGGCTCGAACCCTCCGTCAACCTCGTTGGCTCAACCGCCTTGATCAACCCTATAGAGGCTCAACCTCCGTCAACCCGGTTGGCTCAATTGCCTCGATCAAGCCTATGAGGCTCGAACCCTCCGTCAACCTCGGTTGGGCTCAATCCGCCTCGATCAACCCTATAGAGGCTCAACCTCCGGTCAACCTCGGTTGGGCTCAACCGCCTTGATCAACCCTATAGAGGCTCTAAACCCTCCGTCAACCTCGGTTGGGCTCAATCCGCTCGGATCAACCCTATAGAGGCTCAACCCCCGGTCAACCTCGGTTGGGCTCAACTGCCCCTGGATCAACCCTATAGAGGCTCAACCCTCCGTCAACCTCGTTGGGCTCAATCCTCTCAACCCCGGTCAACCTCGCTGGGCTCAACTGTCTCGATCAACCCTATGTAGGCTCAACCTCCGTCAACTCCGGTTGGGCTCAACTGCCTTGATCAACCCTAGAGGCTCAACCTCAAAGGGCTCGTTCCCTGAACAACCTTCAAAACATATAAGGCGGCATCTTAATCGAGTTTCGTCAGCATTCCTCCAAAGCTTTCTCCTTTGAGAACCGTGGTTACCGGGGCATACGTTGGAGTTAACATTGTTATGTGGTTATCTCAAAACCATTAGGATTGCTCACGCATCCTATGGCTCGGGGCTAGTAGTGCTACATAAAAGTTCACAACTTTGCACGCAATAAACACTCAATTGAACATTGATGTCAATAGCAAAACTTCAAAAGCAATTAAAAAAATACAGGTGAATATTCAATGTACAAAATGCATCCGCCAAAAGGGATGACTAACTACAAAAATTCTAAAACACAAACGGAAAAGCAAAGAATTCAGGGGTTGGGGTTGACATCCACATTAGCATTTTCTTCGCTAATTGTGGCCTCACTATCATCCTCATCGACCTCCACCAGCTTCCCATCTACGATGGTCTTGAAGAAGTCGACTTCCGAGATGTCTATGTCGGATACATGCAATTGACTTGAGCTTTGGTCGATCGAAATCCAAATCCCGGATCCAAAGATACCCATCCGGATTTCTTCAATGCATCTTTCAGCTCGGAGCATGACTTCTCAGAGTTTTGAAACTTGGTTGACATCTCGGTGAGCTCGTTCTCTAAAACCTTTACCCGATTGTTAGCTTCCGAGTTATTCTTCTCAAGATCTGTAATGGTATTAGCGGCTTCCAGGAGTTTGTTCTTGAGTACATTGTTGGCATCGAAAAGGAATTGCTCATTGTCGGCTAGTCTCTTGACCTCCGCTCCAGCTCGGCCTTTTTCTTCTCCACGTTATCACCCGATTCAAACAGACTGCGAGTGAGCACAACACACCTCATCAGGTACGAACTCAATTGTTGGTGATCCGCTGTGAACCTAGGCTTGTCGCTTGTTCACATCGGTGGTGGCGTTGAGATGGTCATACAAAACTTAAGACCATCAAAGTCGCAGTTGTAATCGGTTCTTCATGAAGCTCGCCGTAACTATCACCAGCCTCCTTTAGCAAATTGAAATAGCCCAATCGCGAGTTGTTCTCATTTCCCATGACTTCACTTCTTCGGATAGGCTCGGGGCTGATTCAGTTCGATGTATGCTTAGCGGGATGCGGTAATGTAGTCTCTGGAATGTTGTCTCGGTCGAGACGTTCTTCTTCTTCTTCGAATACATACTTCCACCCGGCCAGTTGGACTTAGTCTCGAGGGACCGCCATCGCCATCCGGCAGACGAGCCGCGACCATTAGCTTCTTCTCGCTCTTTCACGGACATATCACATTTTGTCCGTTAAAACAAAAGAAAGAGATTAAGCATACAAGTAGAGGGTAAGTAAAGCTAAAATTGAAAATCTTACCTAGGAAGTCGGGACTTCCTCGTGAGACAAAGCAAGTAATTCCGACTCGATCGCCCGAAGGAATCCGTAACTTCTAAAGAAAGGGACTCGAATCACTGACTATCATAATCGGTTTGAGATAGGAAGGGGTCATAAGTCTAGTAAAGGGAATTTATGATGCCCATCAAGACCATAAATGACTTGAGGGCACCGAGACCCACATCTTACTCAGATAAAGCTTTTGTAGCCTTTAAAGTTGGAGGTGTAGGCTTGAGGAAGCTTCTTTTGGGATGCCACGATGGCAACCCAACTTCCGTGTTCAGCTTTATCTCAAGAAGGAAAAGAACAGATCGATGGGGGGCTATTGATAGGTTCTAGATTACTCAAAGGCTCGATAAAACCCCACTGCTTGGACAGAGTGGAAGGTGCCACGTTAATGGTTCAAGAATATCCAAAGTCGAGAGGGGAAATCGGATGCCAAACTCCTCGATGACCCCGTAAAAGTAAAACCATCGATTCCACTTGGGTGGATCATGCAAACACTCTCTCCGGACTACAAGATTCTAGAATCACGCCATCCTCGCTTCGCTGACGTGACGCTCCAAAGGAGCGCAGAGTACCGATTTCGACATCCCGTGACGCTTTGCTTAAACCCTACAACTTCTCCTTTGATCAATCGGTTGGTTTCCATTATCGCCCACCGAACTCAAGAGTCGTGGTCAATCACCGCAAGTAAAACTTCAAAGACAAACCCCGCCCATAACTCTCTTAAGGTCGCACTCCGGCATCACTCATCTCAAGCATGCATTCCTCAAACAGTTTTACGCCTCGCTTCCTAAGTGGATTTTTGCACCAAAATCATCGATTCCCTAATAACGACCATGTTTTTATTTAAACAAAAGCAATGTAAGGAAAAAAGGATACCTGAGTTGATGATCGATTTACTGAAAGAAGGGTTTTTAAGCAACTGACGACAAGAATGCAGTAGGGATTGTGAGAATATGTAAAGGAGAATTTCTTGGAGAGCGAATAAATGTGATATAATGAGTAGGAGCGAAAGAAGGCGTAAAATCAACTTTCCCCTATTTATAGGGTAATCATTCTAGATACAGGTGACTGTTGAGGCACATGAGTCACGTGTCATATTTTTTAGGGTTTTAAATATGCATCTCGCTAAGGGATTAAGGATTCAGAACGGTTTGGTCGACACGGATTCAAAGAGCTTAAACCGCGACCAAGGGGCTTATGATCGCATAAAATCCTTAGCCGAGATGGTAGTCCAGGAGGAACGCCAGACCGAGATAGGTCTCGACCCAAGGACGGGTCCTTATCCGACATGGATCCCGGTAGGAGCATGGGTCGGCTTGATTCGTAGATGTATCTCGTCGGTTCATCCGAGTTAGAGGCCCGTGGAGAAAGACGTTATCACTGGGACATGAAGAATCCTAGAGCTTTTATGAGACGTTACATAACGAATCATCACAAGTCGTAATAGCTAACTTCCCGCCTTCGCCATGGTTAAATGCATCGTGGCGGAAGGGAAAGATGGCTCCATGGAAGGACAAATATAATAGGGTTTCGCCAATGGATAAGCAAGACAATCATAAGCTTGGAACTGAGTTACGACACTGAGCTTCCAAATCCCTAAAATATCTTTAACGAGGTTTTTCCGCAAGAACAAAATCACCGAACTTGATGACTCGATTCTAAAGTATATCATGACACCTTCAAAACTTTAAAATATCATAATTTCATTATTTAAATTCAAATTCTAAACATAATCATTACACACATCAAAATGTATAAAATAAAATTCAATTTTTTAAACAAAGTTTAATTGCAAATAAGAAAATTTGTTTTAAATATGTTTTGAACAAAATCTACTTACGCTTAATTTTATTTATAAAAAATCAAAACTTTGTCGCTTTGTCTACTTAAAAACATGTATTTAACCTACCGTATTTTTCAATATTGCGTATTTATCGATTTTAATTGGTTCTGGCCGTTTTTCACTGATTCAATAACATACGCAGTTCAACAATCATACTAAATTGATAATCTTTGTGGTTCCTAATTTGACCGGTTTGATTAGGTGTTTAAAATAATGTGATTAATAATACTCCCTCTATTCATTTTTAAGTGTCGTTTTAGAAGATTTTTTTGGTTTCTATTTTAGTGTCGTTTTATAGTTTAATGTTATAATTTGTCAATTATATCCTTACTTTCTCAATAAATGAGAGAGAGTGTATGAGTGAATTTATTAAGAAAAAGAAAATAAATAAGGGTATAATAGAAAAAATAACTCTAACAATTCAGTATCTTGATTAAGAATTGTATGCTAAAATAACACTTAAAAAAGAATAGAGGGAGTATTAGATATATAGTAAATGAATACTTTAAACGAGATGATTAAAGTGTAACAATATTTTTAAATTGAATACTATATTTATGGTTCTAATTGAATACTATTGTTTGAATTCAAATATGAAAATTTACATTTTAAAATATGAATTATTATTATTATTTTCACATTTTTTACGAACTAAATCCAAAACTAATTTTTCTATGGATATATGCAAATGAAAAATGTTTATAATAAATAGGAGAGAAAAGAGAATTCCAAACTCTAGATTACAAAGTTTTGTTTTCTACTTACGAAATCAGTTAGAAAAATGTACGGAGTCAAAAGTTAAGTTAAAAAAGGAAATGAGTAAAGCTGCAAATATTTCTTCCTTATACTCCAACAAACTTGTCACTCACCTATTATTATTTATTTATAAGGAAAGAGAAATCCAAAAAAGAAATCAGAATTAAGGCAGATGCATCCTTGTTGGATTAAAATGCTAATTCTCATTCATATTCAATGGAAGGGCGGCTATTTATATCGATAAACATATAGTTGTAATCATTACTTGTAAAACAAGTAATATTGTAACTACCTCACAACCATGAACCAACTAACTAATAGGCTCAACATCTAACCAACACAGCTTAGCAAGATTATACAAAAATCCCTTGGTTATTTTGATTTTTATCGTAAGAATCCGTTAATGTATAATTGAATAGAGAGAATAAAAGTGTAACAATATTTTTAAATTGAATACTAGTATTATTTATGGTTCTAACTTATTGAATACTATTATTTCAATTAAAACCTCAAATTTTACAATTTTAAAATTATGAATTTATAGTTATTATTCTCACATTTATTACGGACTAAATCCAAAACTAATTTTTCTATATATGTGCATATGATAAGTGTTTATAATAAATTGGGGAGAAAAGTGAACTATATATATATATATATATATATATATATATATATATATATATATATATATATATATATATATATATATATATATATATATATATATATATATATATATTAATTAATTAGACAAATGTACGGAGTCAAAAGTTAGGTTAGAAAAGTAAGGGAGTAAATTATTAATCTTTGTTACTTATTTTAACAAACTTGTCACTCACCTATTACTATTTATTTATCGCCTCACTCAACTTTCTCCCCAAAATCTCAGTGTTTTCTTCCCATAATTGTTGATCAAAATTGCTTATTTTCTTGGATTGCACCATGACCATGCTCACCACTGTCCTTCCGCTAAAGAAAAGAAAGCCATTCATACAAACCGTCCAATGCAGCATCACACAAAGGACGGCAAACCTAAAGAATAAAACCACTGTCACCGAAGAATTCAAAACTGCTTTGCAAATAGTTATTTACAGAGCTGAAGGCATCGATAAATGTGAAGATGCAGAAAGTGTGAAGAACAGAGGTTACAATGTGGTGCATTGGATAAAACCCGGTGAAGAAATTCACACAAAGGTTGTTAAAGGTGTTACCCCTGTATGGAATCAAAGTGATGTTATCATGTTAGAGAGTCTTGATGACGACGTTTTTCTGAATCTTGAGGTACAGAGGTTTAATTCTTTGGCTGATCCTGGATCGTCCAGTGGTAAAGTTGTTGTGGGGAGGGTCAAGATTCCGATTCCGCGATAACCGTAGAAAAGTGGGCTCGTTTCCTCTGCTTAGGAGGGATGGAAATTGCCATAGACTTGAAGGGAGTGTTGTACTTGCTATGAGACTTCATAGAATCAAGCCTGACGCGCCTTTTCCATTTTGTGCTGATGACTTGTTTTGTGATGATGATATAATTATAGTTTGAAAGATAGTTAGCACTTCTTTTATTTTTCTGTTATGATAGTTGTTTTTGGTTGAACCTAAGTCTGCTGTGAGTTCAGTGTATTGATGGGTTTCCTTGTGTTATTTTTGTCAATTTGAAACTTTGAGGTTATGAAAAATGTGGTGATGATCATGAAGTTTTATGAGTAATATGTTAACTGATAAGTACTTTTCTTGCAGATTAAATGTGAAATATGATAGGAAATTCTTGGTCAACAATGAATGGATTATGATGGTTTAGACCCTTAATCAGATAGGTGAAAACATAGGAATTCCTATTCAAAAGATGATTCAAAATAAATATGTGAATAGTAAACCAGTAGGGCCAATTTTAATGTTGCCTAAATATCCTTTCAATTCGTATCAGACTATAGTGATTCACTCACATAGAGAGGAATGGAAATATAGAGGAGACTCAAGGCGAGAACCAAATCGCCATTAATTTATACTTTCACTTAATTATTAATCATATTATTTATTAGCCCAAATAAATAAGTAAAGCGTTTTAAATAAATTAGTTATTTTAGTTTTGGTATATATTAAGGTTTTTTTTTTTAATTGTAAAGTATATGTGCTTAACTTTTAAGCAAGTTAAGTTTAAAAAGAAGTTGATATGTCTGTGAATTATATTGTTAATTATATTATACGGCTAAAATGGTGCTTAATTAAAAAGTGCCGAAATTAAGTAAAATATGCAAGTATTTATTGGTTTATTTTAAACTTCAATTTATCGATGAAAAATGACAATATTTATCCCGCTATAGAGTGTTCAAAAATTAACTGATTTAATAGAAAATCGTAAAATTGAATCAAATTAAATCGAATCTGTAAAAAATTGTATTCGATTCAAGATAATTTCTTAATGTTGGTGGAATTAATTTTACGATTAACTTTAAGATAATTTCTCATGGGGTGGAATTAATTCCTATGCATTTCTCAAAATGCCTTTTAAAATCAGAAATATTCTTTTGGTACGCACCATATTTTAGAACATTTGAGTTAAAATCGAAAATATATTTTTGGTTCCAAACTAAATAACAAAATATTGGGAAATTATTCCAATTCCGTAACACATACACGCTTTATTTTATCTGTAAAATAAAATAAAAACTAGAAGTATACTTCCAGTTTACACCAAACCCTGTTCAACATGATTTTTATGATATGGAGTGCGAACCAGAAATATACTTCCAGTTTTTAGGGACATTTTTGAAAATTCACGTGGTGCACAAGAAGGTTATAAGGTGGAATAAGAAATTGTCTTGATTCGAATGTGTTTTGCATAATTTTTTAATTGATCCGTATGTTCGGTTTGCGATTTGTATTTTGCAAACCGAACCAAATCAAACTGCATTGTGTTATAAAATCTTAATAACTAATATATATTCTTTTAATTTTTTAGAGAAATCAACATGTATTATGTGTATATTTAATCATATTTTTTGTATGCACTAAAAAATTATAAATTGTCAGGTGAATCGAACCCACAAACATCAAAATCACCCTGCAATATAACAATTGCAGGGTAGACGGATACCTCGCTAAAACATTAGTCGCAACTTTTGCATAAAAGCATCTCACAATTTTACCAGTGGTTATCACCGCAACATTGTCGATGATTATAACCCGCAACATCTTTTATAGTTCTCGCTAAGACACGCGTCATAGCAAGTAAGCGGTTCGAGCAAGTCGGTGCTTAGAATACCATATTGTTCAAAAACTTCATGCGTAAAATCACCTAACAAAGTTTGAATATTCATTATCTAGTAGGTGAAATTCATTGACAAAAGTTTTGAATATACCAAATTTAAAACACCACGCAAACAATAAAGATATATATATATATATATATATATATATATATATATATATATATATATATATATATATATATATTATAAATAGAATAATATAAATAATTTAAATTCACAAATTTTAAAACGTTAAATTTATATTGAACTCTAAATATATAAATTCATACTTAATTTAAAAATTCATAATTAATTCAAAATATTTAAATTCAAAATGATATTTATGGATCCATATAATTTCATCATTTCTGCTTTCTTCATCATTCTCGCCTTGTTCACTGTTCTTTGATTATCAACTGCCCAACTCACACCCCATATTGTTGTTGAAACATTTGTTGCATTTGTTATTGCATTTATTGTTGTATTTGTTGTTGCGTAGCATTATTTGCTCTTGTGAAGGTCGCAATGCTTCTATCAACTTCATTTATTTTTTCTCAATAATTCATTTTCACGTGTTGCTTCACTTTGAGCTAGTTGCCTACTTATTTCAACAATTTGAGGGGTTAATGTTGAGGGCGTGAAAATCTTTCTTCACTTTCAATTTTCCTAAATAAAATATACTTTGATATAATATTATTCTGCTTTTAAGAAATATAACATTAATGAATAATACTTTGATTTAAAACATAAAATCTGTTTTGATATAATAATATTCTGTTTTGATTTAAAATAAATAATATTCTATTTTATAAAAAATATAATAATATTTTGATTTAAAAAATAAAAACTGTTTTCATATAATAATAATAATAATAATAGTCTGTTTTTATAAAATATAATAATACTTTGACTAAAAAATAATAATATGCTATTTTTACAAATAATAATAGTATGCTGTTCTTAAAAACAAAAATATTTCATTTCTGTTTTGTTATAAAAATATTCGGTTTTATAAAAATATAGTAATACTTTTGATTTAAAAATAAAAACTGCTTTTATATAATAATAATAATAATAATAATAATAATAATAATAATAATAATAATAATAATAATAATAATAATCTGTTTTTATTAAATATAATATTACTTTAATTTAAAAATAATAATATGCTGTTTTTACAAACAATAATAATAATATCCTGTTTTTATAATTAAAAAAAAATCATTTCTATAAAATATAATAATAGTTTATTTTTTAATAAATAATAATATCCTTATATATTACAGAATTTTTAAACATATATTATTCTATTTTATAAATATATACTATATATATTATTTCTGAAGAAGTAGTAATAACTTAAGTAATATTAATAAGTGTGATAACTTCTTATACTTACCAAATGAAATACAATGGCTTTATATAAACCTTACAGTTTTAATACAAACCTCATATAATAATAAGGAATAAAGCTATAATAACCAATGAAACTTATTCAACTTATCTTATTATTAAACTTAGCTAATTTATCATTTCTATTTATAGTAAAGACTAATTTTAGTAAATATGCCAACAATTCCTCCCTTAAACCGAAATGCTCATTGAGCATACTTAATTTTCAAGTGGTTGTACTCCGAGTAGCCTCCTAAGTTTCACAAACTGGTCCAATTTCAATGGCTGTCATAATGTCCGCAATTTGTTTTTTTGTTCCACAGAAAACCAATTTTACCACTACTTGATTTGAAAGATCTCGTAAATAATGATATCTGACGTCAATGTGTTTAGTCCTCCGATGCATCACTGGGTTCTTAGAGAGCTTTATTGACGAACTGTTGTCACAAAGAATATCAATACATTCACAATTTTCATCGCTAATTTGTTCAAGAACCCCTATCATCCAAACACAATGACAAGCACATGAGATTGTTGCAACATATTCATCTTCAGTAGAGGATAAGGTAACAATGGCTTGCTTCTTCGAGCTCCAACAAACTGTTGCCTCACTTAATAGAAACACATACCCTGAAGTACTCTTTCTATCATCAACATTGTCAGCGGTATAGGCAAGCAAAGAGTTGGTATTATTTTACCGTGATATATACCGTTAGGTTATATCGATCGTGTCCATAGAGATTGTTTATTGATTCGTCGTCGACAATTCTACCGTTAATGAGTTTGAGATTAAAAGAAATGAAAATAAAATACAAAAAGTAAATGAACAAAAGTATAAAGGATAGACAACTTATCCGAACGAATGTAAACTACCCGTCAGCACTTAAATCTACCACCCATGTTATATTCGCCACAAGATTCGTGTCATCACATACCTCTCACAATCTAAGCTATTTCTAACCCAAATTGAGAATCCTCCTAAATCATCTCCATATCCATCCCCGCATACCTCGACAACAAAGAGTCAATCACACCTCCATACCCATTCCCCGCATACTTCACCGACGCAGAGGCATTAAGTTCGGATACTCTATAATGAATGTTAGCTCTAAACCTATCTCTAGCATTCGAAACTAATGATAATCATCCTAGGTAAGAATCTAAGCAATCTATCTCTAGCAAAGCTCAAATCCCTAACATAAAATAAAACCCAAGATAATCACCGACACAAATTGAAGCAAACTTTATACAAGCCAAAGGCGATAAATATACAAGAGTTATGAGTAGATATACATACAAAACCCAACAAAAGAGTTTACAAAGAGAAGAGAAGAAGAGGAACCAAACACTTCTTGGTTTGTCAACACCAATCGACGAGGGATTCGACTCCGGATCATCAAAATGCAAGCTCCAATGTTGTTTCCAAGCAAATCTATCAAAATATGAAGGTGATGGTGTTGGGACTCAAAATACCCAACCCATAACCTAAAAATATGTTTTGAGTCCCTTTAAAGAATTCGATGTCGCAGGTCGCTCAACATTATTTAAGCGGTCCGCTATTTTCGATTTTATTTTGCCGATCTTGAGAATCGAATCGAATTGCGCCGGTTTGAAGAGTTGGAAAGCTTATTCAATGCTCTATCCAATCATGAAGAAATATCAACCAAATTAATGATTTTATTATGTTCAATTTGAGCTTTATTCGATGACGATTGCAAAATCGCACTTCAAGCTTAGCCTTTGACCTTTATTACTCAATGCTCCAATTATGAATGAATACCTATAAAAGAGATGAAAAGCTATCAAATGATACAATATTTACACAAAAACTCAATTATTCTATTATGTACACATTTATACCAAAAGCGGGGGATTTATTCGAAGAATATCAACAAAAGAACGGATAAGTGCCACAAAATGTATATACAAAATAACTACATTTTGGCACTTATCAACTCTCCCCAACTTGACACATTGTTTGTCCTCAAACAAAGTCAAGTAAACCTAAAGAAACAAAAGATGATAATCAAAGAATCACGAATCAACAAGTTTTTAAAACGGAAAACAAATGTATGGTTCAAACAAAAACGTACACGACAAAATACAAACTTATCACCATACTACAACAATAACATATAAACGAAACAAATCCTAAGTACCAAAATCATGCAAAACATTCTAAAACAAAACAAGCTCAATCATGAATCACACCTAGCAAAAATTCATCGGTAGATGAAGAACACACAAAGGCGAGGGATAAAAAACACTCCTCCATAATCTTGCAAACAATAGACTAAATTATGCATTCATCCAAAAACGTATTGAAAATACAAATGCAAGAATCACAAGGGCTTTTCAAGATTGTAATGTGGCTTGGTTAACAAACAAGTGATAAGTCCTAAAGCTAATCGAAACAAAAACTTGCCTAAACCTAAGGGAGTGATCAACTCACAAAGTTTCAAATAATACAATTTCAATCAAACTTATTCTTCATCACAAATTTCACACCAAACACACTTCACTTATTAACATAACATTATTCCTA
This sequence comes from Vicia sativa, assembly GCA_021764765.1. Lineage (NCBI taxonomy): Eukaryota > Viridiplantae > Streptophyta > Magnoliopsida > Fabales > Fabaceae > Vicia > Vicia sativa. The sequence goes on from CM038794.1 coordinate 171,901,041, forward strand.
CTCTTTTTTTTTTCTTTTTCAAAGCTTTTCTCTTTTTTTTTTCTTTTCTTTTTTCTTTTTCTAATCTTTCTTTTTCACATTTTTTTTCTTTTTCTTTTCTCTTAACCTCATACAAACCACAACATAAGTACATAAACATTCCTCTCCCCAACTTGAATTCAACCAACATCATTATGTGAATACTCCCTACTTTCTAAGGCAAGGTAAAAATCCATACAACAACATATAGTTGAGGGTTCAAGAAACAAAGAAATCAACATCCATACAAAAAAGGTGAATTGACACTCATAGACAAGCATCAAGTTCAAATAAACATGGATATCGATAAAAGCTCAAAGGTGGTAACAAAGGTTCACACACTCACAAGGTGAATTGAATATTTGGCCAAGGTAGTTATGCTCAAAATCAAACAAAATGCCTTGATCATGTTCTTGCAATCATACAATCAATACAAAACTAAAGATTAAGCATAATAAAATCTAGTTAAAACAAGAATGTGGACTCTCAACATATGTAAACAATGGAAAGCTTCCTCACATTTATGGGTAAAAAGGGGACTAAAGTGATTCAATTCATGAGCAAGTAATGCAAAAAGAATGAATATCATGGTAATTATACAAATGATAAATTTCCTAAACATGTTATGCTATAGAAAGCGATAAACGAGTACCTGACATGTAGCAACTTTGAAAACTATCATTACCATACATCCGCGAGTTGAAACGATCAAACTCGGAAAATCACCTCAAAAGTCTTCAAGTTACTGCACCAAAATTTGAGTCCAAACAACAACAAAAGAATTAGAAAACAATACTAATTTTATTCAATACAAAAGCCTTGGAGAAAGTGGAAAAAGGAAAACCAAGTGAAATTTTAAAGAATTATCGGTCCTCAAGATAGCAGAGCTGCGCGCTACACCGCTGTAAAATGAAGAATAAAAAATCGCTATGCAAGCTCCACTTACACACATATACAATCTCATTTACACATCTAAACAATATTTACAATACATACACACTTCCACAAGTTAAAACACTACAAACTTGTGGAAAATAACAAATTGACATAACAAAACAAAAGCAAATAAAAATACAAAAACTTGGTGAAAACAAATTAACAAGTTGAAAAGTGAAAGTTTGAAATTAAGAGCAAGTCCTATTTCAACTTGTTAAAACATAATCCACCAAACAACATAAACATAAACAAACAAAACATGCTTGTTTTACGTCAGAAGCTCGACGCCTTTATTGTGTGAGCACTAGTAACCTCCTCTCCATACCATGGTATTGCTCAGAACACCCTAGAAATCATTTAATTATTTAAATGAATTATTAGGATTTATTTATTGGAATTTAGTCAAGTTGGATTTATCAAGAGAATTATAAGGAGCACTAATTAATTTATAAGTTGATTTAAGATGATTAAGTGAATTATCAGAAGTTGAGATTAATTAATGATGAATTAATTTTATTATAGAATATTATTGAAAATAATATTAGAAATAAATATGGAATTAATAGAGTTATTTAATTGGTGTTAGAAGTATAGAAAAGAGGTGTAAAAATTAAGCCAAGTAGAAATGATAGAAATATTATTATTATTACTATTTTATTATTATTATAATAATATTATTAGTTGGATTTAATTATAAGAGAAGGAATTAGGTTTAAATAAATAAGAGATATAAAAGGAGAAATATAAGGCTAATAGTTAGAATAAAAATAATACTAGAATTATTCTATTATTTGAAATTAATAAATTAAATGTAGTATATTAATTATAAGAGAGAATTAGTATTTTTGGGGAGAATTATTATTATTATTATGAGTAGAAATTAATTAATTAAAGTATTTAGTGAGTTTTATTATAATGTGAGAAATAAAATGGAAAGTATTAATTAATTGGCCAAATAGAATATATAATAGAATATATGATAGAATATATGATGGAATAAATATTGATTTATTAAGGAGTAGAATGAATAATTAATTATTAATAGAGTATTATATTAAGGAGTATTTAAAAGAGTATATAAAGGAAGGATATAATAGAAATTAGGGTTTACGAGAGTAAAGGAAATCAAAGAGGAAGTGGAGGCACAAAGGCTAAGAGAGGATACCGGAAGTGCACAATCGGAACCGGAAAGTAGAAATTCGATCGGAGTTATAACCACCATCAAATTTAAAGTAAGGGTGGGTTCTAACTTTCTAAACGGAATTATGATAAATCGTATGAGAATGATTTTATATGAAATTACCTTCGTTTGTGTAGACCGTATGTGAATTAAATGGTTAAAACTTTGTATTAGTTGCTAGTATTAATAATAAATTATGGAAAAAAAATCATGGCACGATTGAAGATAATGTCACAGGGAAAAGTGAAAAGAGCACATGATTCTTAGCTTTTCTATGACGTCACTTTACTATGCTGACCATTTATATAATTATTAGTACATATGATAGTAAAATTAACATTGAATATAATGATATATGCATACAGTAGGAAGTATCATATGCAAAAGCCTATTATATACATAAAACTATATGTAATAATAATAATTTGGCATATAGGCTGTCACGGCACAAGGTAGGGAAGTGATTTGAGAAACAAGTCTAAGATTTCTACTATAAAATATTCTACTATTATAATAATAATAATAATAATAATAATAATAATAATAATAATAATAATATTTATTTAATTACAGTAGTGATTCCTATATTCTATTTAAATAACCTAGTAATTCTTGACAATTTAGTTCATATTCAATTACAGTATAGTACACACAAATATATGGCAGAAATATTTTTACTAGTTTAAGAATTAGTACATGTAGTTGTAGAGCTATCAGTAAAATACCAGAGTCCTATTGAATTAATTAGTACTCATGAGAAATAGTTCGATTAATTATTAAGCGTAGTATATATATATATATATATAGTGGAGCTTGGTTTATGACAATTGGTCCAAATAAATTATAGAGTATATATGTATATATTCAGTAGAATTTCCAATAGCAGTGTAAGTAATAATTTAGTAGAGATATTCTAATGAAGTTACCAGTAGAGGTAATTTAGTAGAACAAAGATATAGTGTCAAGTAGCAATATTTAAATAGGCGAATAACTGAAGTAGTGTGATTTAGCAGTAATAGAAGTAGCAATGGAGTAGGAGAGGCAGTTTTAGTATCGGCCTAGTATATAATGTTGTGATTAGTGGAAATAAATTATCTTGATGGAGGTCGACGGAAATAGTACTGATTAGTAAATTTAGTAGTCTTAACCGGTATAATTATGTAACCGAAATTAGTTGAAAATTTGTAGAAGTGATTCGTAAATGGTTGTAGTTATTTTTGGTTAGTTTATTTTGTTGAATATGTTGATTTGCGTACAAAAGTAAGTTGATTCGTCCGTTTATGGACATGTTTCATGGTCTTATGACCTATGATTTGTGTTGATATTGATTTCGTTGTAGATGATTATGATTGTCTATCTTGTTGAATTTGTGTGAATGTATCTTGTTGTGAAATTGTTTGTGAGTTATCAGCGATGAATTGGTTGTTTTATATGGTTGTTTATGTGAAGTTGCAGGATATTTTAAGTGACGATGGTTACCTCTGATTATTGGTAATAAAAGTGATATAGGCGTATGCCTCGTGTAGGGAAGATATGTTGTTATTTATATGTTGTTAGCATCGCATTTCATTTTGCATCTGTGAAGGCCTCGGATTTGTGAAGAAGGCTTATGCCTTGTGCCTCTGATAACTGACAATTTAGTGAAGGGAGTTTACTCCACCGGTACCACATGCATGTGCATTGTTGAGTCTCATTGAAAGTCGTGTCGTTGTTAATTGCGAAGTAATTATATGTTGTTGCTAACGAATGAAGTGTGTTGTGTCGTTGTTGATTGGGAATTTAATTGTGACGTGTTATTTGTGATGTGGTAATTACGTATGATTTAATCTCAATATATTATTTATCATACACTGCTTATATCGGTAGATATCTCACCCTTTTTGTTGGCCGTTACCTTTATATTGGTAACGTGTAACGAGGAGTAAAGAATTTAGTAGCTTATGGCGTCACCGATACGTAGCACTCGGGGGGATTAAACGCATATTTGATTTTATATTACTTTCCGTTGCAATTGTTGCATGTTAATACTTGAGAATTGTTCCTTGAATTAAGTTGTTATGGAAGATGCTATATTCCGTTTAGAGTTTTAAAATATTATAAATCCGCTGCGTAGTTTTTGAATAAATATGAAGTAATTTTGAAGACTAATTAATTGTTATAATTTCTTTGGATTAAAATGTGTTATGTATCCATTATGATGTGCTTTTATGATGACGGTTTTGAATGATGAATGTAACGCCTCATTTGTTGTAATTTCCGCACTCTGATTTTATTAAATAAACGTTGAGTAGAATTGGGGTGTTACATTGCCACACCGCGCAAACCTAAAGAAAGTGTCCTAACAACCACACAACAAACGTTACGAATACGAGACAACTTACAACAATACTTGAAAACAAGGAAAAACACAAATATGTACAAGTATGGAAAGTAAACACAACATGTACAAGTAATAATATACAAGTTCATATACAAAGTCTATACAACATATACATTAATTACAAAACTCAAAAACAACGGAATTATCGCAATACAGAAACAATAAAACCAATCCCCGGCAACGGCGCCATTTTGTTGCGGCGGTATAACGGCAAGCAAAGAGTTGGTATTATTTTTACCGGGTGATATATACCGGTTAGGTTATATCGTATCGTGTCCACAGAGATTGGTTATTGATTCGTCGTTCGACAATTCTACCGTTAATGAGTTTGAGATTAAAAGAAATGAAAATAAAAGACAAAAAGTAAATGAACAAAAAGTATAAAAGATAGATACTTATCCGAACGAATGTAAACTACCCGTCAGACTTAAATCTACCACCCATGTTATACTCGGCCTACAAGATTGCCGTGTCATCACATACCTCTCACAATCTAAGCTATTTCTAACCCAAATTGAGAATCCTCCTAAATCATCTCAATATCCATCCCCGCATACCTCGACAACAAAGAAGTCAATCAGCCACCTCCATACCCATTCCCGCATACTTCACCGACGCAGGCATTAAGTTCGGATACTTTATAATGAATGTTAGCTCTAAACCTATCTCTAGCATTCGAAACTAACAGATAATCATCCTAGGTAAGAATCTAAGCAATCTATCTCTAGAAAAGCTCAAATCCCTAACATAAAATAAAACCCAAGATAATCACCACACAAATTGTAAAGCAAACTTTATACAAGTCAAAGGCGATAAATATACAAGAGTTATGAGTAGATATACATACAAAACCCAACAAAAGAGTTTACAAAGAGAAGAGAAGAAGAGGAACCAAACACTTGGTTTGTCAACACCAATCGACGAGGATTCGACCGATCATCAAAATGCAAGCTCCAATGTTGTTTTCCAAGCAAATCTATCAAAAATATGAAGGTGATGGTGTTGGGACTCAAAATACCCAACCCATAACCTAAAATGTGTTTTGAGTCCCTTTAAAGAATTCGATGTGAGGTCGCGCTCAATATTCAGCTTAAGCGCCGGTCTGCTATTTTCAGCATTTTATTTTTGCCATATCTTGAGAACCGTAACTCGGAATTGCGCCCGGTTTGAAGCGTTGGAAAGCTTATTCAATGCTCTATCCAACCATGAAGAAATATCAACCAAATTAATGATTTTATTGTGTTCAATTTGAGCTTTATTCGATGACGATTGCAAAATCGCACTCGTAAAGCTTAGCCTTTGACCTTTATTACTCAATGCTCCAATTATGAATGAATACCTATAAAAGAGATGAAAAGCTATCAAATGATACAATATTTACACAAAAATTCAATTATTCTATTATGTACACATTTATACCAAAAGCGGGGGATTTATTCGAAGAATATCAACAAAGAACGGATAAGTGCCACAAAATGTATATACAAAATAACTACATTTTGACACTTATCAAACATCTCTTGCATAATCACCCAAGATATGCCAAAAGATTCGAGGCACTTCTTCTATAAAATAAGCCAAATTCCAAAGTACCTCTTACATACCTCAATGCTCTTTAGCAATCAACATGTGTTCTTCCTTTGGATTAGCGATGTAACGTGAAATCAAACACACTACGATATCATATATGGGTGTGTAGATGTAAGATACATTAGACTACCTACCAATTGCTTATACAAAGTTGAATCAACATCTTTTGCACCTTTTTGACAACACAGCCCAGAACTATTGGATTTTTGATGAGTTACAATTCCACATATTGAATCATCCAAAACTTCTCTTGCAAATTTCTTTTGGCATAAGTGAATTCCATTTTCATTTTGACTTACTTCAACTCCAAGGAAGAATCTCATTTTACCAAGGTCCGCTATTTCAAACTCTTTCATCATGGATGCTTAAATATTGCACATAGTTCTTCATTATTCCTAGTATATATCAAGTCATCAACATAAATACTTACCATGATTACTTTTTCTCTTCTTAATGAATAAAGTATGATCATGTTTACTCTTTGTAAATCCTTCTCATGGAAGTAACTATTGATTCGCTAAACCATGCTCTTACCGCTTTAGGCTATATAAGGCTTTGTTCAGCCTATATACCTTTTCTTCCTCTCTGTTTAATGCAGCCCTCAGGTTTATCCACATATACCTCTTCCTTCAATTCTTCATATAAGAAGGCACTTTTCACATCTAGTTGGTACACATTCCATTCTTTTTGTGCTGCCACAGCCAATAAAGCTCGAATTGTATCCCATCGTGCAACTGGAGCATATACTTCATTATAGTCCACCTATTATGTCTGTGTATACCCTTTTGCAACAAGTCTTGCTTTGTACTTATCAACCTTGCCTTCTTCATTTAATTTGGTTTTGTAAATCCATTTCACTCCAATTTTCTTAGCTTGTGTTGGTATATTCACTAACTCCCATGTTTTATTCTTCTCGATGGCATCTATTTCATGTTTCATGGCTTCTATCCAGTTTACATCATTCATAGCTTCTTTATAATTTGTGGGATCATCATTTGACGTGAATAAAACCATTCCGACCTCTTGTTCTTCTTCAGAGAGACCCTCACCACTTTCGTAATCTTGCAGCCTACTAGGTGCTCTTCTCTCTTATTGGTTGTTCCTTATGTTGTTTCTCTTCATGTTGTTGTCCCACATTTTGTAATGTATGCTCATGGTTTCCAATATTACTCACCTGATTTCCGGCATTACTCACCTTTGTTTCTATATCTGATTCTTCATTAGTATCCTCCATGTCACTACCATCGTTACCTCAATCAAGAGTAATTTCTTTTTCCTCTTATGAATTTAGGTTCTAATTCCATCTTTCTCCTTCTTCAAATATGACATCCCTGCTTACTGTTATTTTCTTTAATATTGGATCATACAATCGGTAAGCCTTTGATTCGTTACTCACACCAATTAAGATACATTTATAACTTCTATTGTCAAGTTTAGTTCTCTTCTGGTCAGGTATATGCACATGTGCAATCGATCTGAACACCCTAAAATAGTCAACTCTAGGTTTCAGTCCACTCCATCTTGGTGTATTCTTACCCAAGATTAATGGGCTACAAATGGAAACTTTAATTACAAATGTGAAGTACTTTGGTGGTGATTTTGTGAACATCAAATCCTTGTTTAATATCGTGGATATGGTGAAAATGTTAGGTGGGCTTGCACTATCGAGGACCGAGAGAAGGACGCCTTGCTAGAACCATGTGCCAAGGGCAGAAAGCATGCTAGAGGAATCCTCGAGAAGCGAGGGATGGGTAATTCTACATTCACACGTGCAATATGACTAATACGGGGTGGAAATTCCTTCACATTCTTTGAGGCTAACATCTTAATGGCAATTAACGCCACTCCATCACAACTTCATCTAAATAATTAATATTTCTCCAAGGAATTTAATTCTATGTGGGCTCATAGGATCACACCCACTTATGTACGAAATAGATTGACAATGGTCGTTGAGATTCTATAAATGATATGTAAGTGTTTTTTGAGTCTTGACTACCCTGATTGTGGTGAGCTCCAAAACCTAATTCACCAAAGAAAAAAATCAATCACAAAAATATAGAAAATTTAAAACATAATAAATAAATAAAAGTAAAAAAGTTCAAACAATGTTCTGAAATTGGATCGGTCATCAAATTGGCGAGGATAGTGGATCACCGTTCATTGGTCTAACCATTGGGTCATCACTATTCGAATCAGAACTAAACCGGATAACTCAATTGAATAAACCATTCTATAATAAAACTACATATTTATTAAATCACGAACTCGATGACTCGGTCTCTAAAATATATCATGACACCTTCAAAACTTTAAAATATCATAATTCCATTATTTAAATTCAAATTCTAAACCTAATCATTACACACATCAAAATGTATAAAATAAAATTCAATTTTTTAAACAAAGTTTAATTGCAAATAAGAAAATTTGTTTTAAATATGTTTTGAATAAAATCTACTTACGTTTAATTTTATTTATAAAAAATCAAAACTTTATCGCTTTGTCTTTAAAAACATGTATTTAACCTACCGTATTTTTCAATATTGCGATTTATCGATTTTAATTGGTTCGCCGCTTTTCATCGATTCAATAACATACGCAATTCAACAATCATACTAAATTGATAATCTTTGTGGTTCCTAATTTGACCGGTTTGATTAGGTGTTTAAAATAATGTGATTAATAATACTCCTGCTCATTTTAAGTGTCGCTTTAGAAGATTTTTTGGTTTCTATTTTAGTGTCGCTTTATAGTTTAATGTCATAATTTGTCAATTATATCTTTACTTTCTCAAAAAATGAGAGAGAGTGTATGAGTGAATTTATTAAGAAAAAGAAAATAAATAAGGGTATAATAGAAAAAATAACTCTAACAATTCAGTATCTTGATTAAGAATTGTATGCTAAAATAACACTTAAAAAGGAATAGAGGGAGTATTAGATATATAGTAAATGAATACTTTAAACGAGATGATTAAAGTGTAACAATATTTTTAAATTGAATACTATATTTATGGTTCTAATTGAATACTATTGTTTGGATTCAAAATGAAAATTTATATTTTAAAATATGAATTATTATTATTATTTTCACATTTTTTAAGAACTAAATCCAAAACTAATTTTTCTATGGATATATGCAAATGAAAAGTGTTTATAATAAATAGGAGAGAAAAGAGTATTCCAAATTCTAGATTACAAAGTTTTATTTTCTACTTACGAAATCAGTTAGAAAAATGTACAGAGTCAAAAGTTAAGTTAGAAAAGAAAGTAGTAAAGTCATGAATATTTCTTCCTTATTCTCCAACAAACTTGTCACTCACCTATTATTATTTATTTATAAGGAAAGAGAAATTCAAAAAAGAAATCAGAATTAAGACAGATGCATCCTTGTTGGATTAAAATGTTAATTCTCATTCATATTCAATGAAAGGGCGGCTATTTATATCGATAAACATATAGTTGTAATCATTACTTGTAGAACAAGTAATATTATAACTACCTCACAACCAACTAACTAATAGGCTCAACATCTAACCAACACAGCTTAGCAAGATTATACAAAAATCCCTTGATTATTTTGATTTTTATCATAAGAATCCTTTAATATATAATTGAATAGAGAGAATAAAAGTGTAACAATATTTTTAAATTGAATACTAGTATTATTTATGGTTGTAACTTATTGAATACTATTATTTCAATTAAAACCTCAAATTTTACAATTTTAAAATTATGAATTTATAGTTATTATTCTCACATTTATTACGGACTAAATCCAAAACTAATTTTTCTATATATGTGCATATGATAAGTGTTCATAATAAAAGAGAAAAGTGAATATATATATATATATATATATATATATATATATATATATATATATATATATATATATATATATATATATATATATTAATTAATTAGACAAGTGTATGGAGTCAAAAGTTAGGTTAGAAAAGTAAGGGAGTAAAATTATAATCTTTGTTACTTATTTTAACAAACTTGTCACTCACCTATTACTATTTATTTATCGCCTCACTCAACTTTCTCCCAAAATCTCAGTGTTTTCTTCCCATAATTGTTGATCAAAATTGCTTATTTTCTTGGATTGCACCATGACCATGCTCACCACTGTCCTTCCGCTAAAGAAAAGAAAGCCATTCATACAAACCGTCCAATGCAGCATCACACAAAGGACGGCAAACCTAAAGAATAAAACCACTGTCACCGAAGAATTCAAAACTGCTTTGCAAATAGTTATTTACAGAGCTGAAGGCATCGATAAATGTGAAGATGCAGAAAGTGTGAAGAACAGAGGTTACAATGTGGTGCATTGGATAAAACCCGGTGAAGAAATTCACACAAAGGTTGTTAAAGGTGTTACCCCTGTATGGAATCAAAGTGATGTTATCATGTTAGAGAGTCTTGATGACGACGTTTTTCTGAATCTTGAGGTACAGAGGTTTAATTCTTTGGCTGATCCTGGATCGTCCAGTGGTAAAGTTGTTGTGGGAGGGTCAAGATTCCGATTCGGCGTATAACCGAGAAAAGTGGGCTCGTTTCTCTGCTTAGGAGGGATGGAAATTGCCATAGACTTGAAGGAGTGTTGTACTTGCTATGAGACTTCATAGAATCAAGCCTGACGCGCCTTTTCCATTTTGTGCTGATGACTTGTTTTGTGATGATGATATAATTATAGTTTGAAAGATAGTTAGCACTTCTTTTATTTTTCTGTTATGATAGTTGTTTTGGTTGAACCTAAGTCTGCTGTGAGTTCAGTGTATTGATGGGTTTCCTTGTGTTATTTTTGTCAATTTGAAACTTTGAGGTTATGAAAATGTGGTGATGATCATGAAGTTTTATGAGTAATATGTTAACTGATAAGTACTTTTCTTGCAGATTAAATGTGAAATATGATAGGAAATTCTTGGTCAACAATGAATGGATTATGATGGTTTAGACCCTTAATCAGATAGGTGAAAACATAGGAATTCCTATTCAAAAGATGATTCAAAATAAATATGTGAATAGTAAACCAGTAGGGCCAATTTTAATGTTGCCTAAATATCCTTTCAATTCGTATCAGACTATAGTGATTCACTCACATAGAGAGGAATGGAAATATAGAGGAGACTCAAGGCGAGAACCAAATCGCCATTAATTTATACTTTCACTTAATTATTAATCATATTATTTATTAGCCCAAATAAATAAGTAAAGCGTTTTAAATAAATTAGTTATTTTAGTTTTGGTATATATTAAGGTTTTTTTTTTTAATTGTAAAGTATATGTGCTTAACTTTTAAGCAAGTTAAGTTTAAAAAGAAGTTGATATGTCTGTGAATTATATTGTTAATTATATTATACGGCTAAAATGGTGCTTAATTAAAAAGTGCCGAAATTAAGTAAAATATGCAAGTATTTATTGGTTTATTTTAAACTTCAATTTATCGATGAAAAATGACAATATTTATCCCGCTATAGAGTGTTCAAAAATTAACTGATTTAATAGAAAATCGTAAAATTGAATCAAATTAAATCGAATCTGTAAAAAATTGTATTCGATTCAAGATAATTTCTTAATGTTGGTGGAATTAATTTTACGATTAACTTTAAGATAATTTCTCATGGGTGGAATTAATTCCTATGCATTTCTCAAAATGCCTTTTAAAATCAGAAATATTCTTTTGGTACGCACCATATTTTAGAATATTTGAGTTATAATCGGAAATATATTTTTGGTTCCAAACTAAATAACAAAATATTGGGAAATTATTCCAATTCCGTAACACATACACGCTTTATTTTATCTCAGAATAAAATAAAAACTAGAAGTATACTTCCAGTTTACACCAAACCTCGCTCAACATGATTTTTATGATATGGAGTGCGAACCGTAAATATACTTCCGCTTTTAGGACATTTTGAAAATTCACGGTGTACAAGAAGGTTATAAGGTGGAATAAGAAATTGTCTTGATTCGAATGTGTTTTGCATAATTTTTAATTGATCCGTATGTTCGGTTTATGATTTGTATTTTGCAAACCGAACCAAATCAAACCGCATTGTGTTATAAAATTTTAATAACTAATATATATTCTTTTAATTTTTAGAGAAATCAACATGTATTATGTGTATATTTAATCATATTTTTGTATGCACTAAAAAATTATAAATTGTCGTGAATCGAACCCACAAACATCAAAATCACCCGCAATATAACAATTGCAGGTAGACGGATACCTCGCTAAAACATTAGTCGCAACTTTTGTATATAAAAGCATCTCACAATTTTACCAGTGGTTATCACCGCAACATTGTCGATGATTATAACCCGCAACATCTTTTATAGAGTTCGCTAAGACACACTCATAGTAAAGTTCTTGAGCAAGCGGGTGGTTAGAGAAATATATTGTTCAAAAACTTTGCGTAAAAATCACCTAACAAAGTTTGAATATTCATTATCTAGTAGGTGAAATTCACGACAAAAGTTTTGAATATACCAAATTTAAAACACCACGCAAACAATAAAGATATATATATATATATATATATATATATATATATATATATATATATATATATATATATATATATATATATATATATATATATATATATATATATATTATAAATAGAATAATTTAAACTCACAAATTTTAAAACGTTAAATTTATATTTAACTCTAAATATATAAATTCATACTTAATTTTAAAAATTCATAATTAATTTAAAATATTTAAATTCAAAATGATATTTATGGTTCCATATAATTCTCATCATTTTTTTTTCATCATTCTCGTCCTTGTTCACTGTTCTTGATTATCAACTACTCCAACTCGCCATCCCATATTGTTGTTGAAACATTTGTTGCATTTGTTGTATTTGTTATTGCATTTATTGTTGTATTTGTTGTTGCGTAAGCATTATTTGCTCTTGTGAAGGTCAATGCTTCTATCAACTTCATTTATTTTTTCTCAATAATTCATTTTCACGTGTTGCTTCACTTTGAACTAGTTGCCTACTTATTTCAACAATTTCAGAGGTTAATGTTGAGGGCATGAAAATCTTTCTCCACTTTCTATTTTCCTAAATAAAATATACTTTGATATAATATTATTCGCTTTTAAGAAATATAATATTAATGAATAATACTTTGATTTAAAACATAAAATCTGTTTTGATATAATAATATTCTGTTTTGATTTAAAATAAATAATATTCTATTTCATAAAAATATAATAATATTTTGATTTAAAAATAAAACTGTTTTCATATAATAATAATAATCTGTTTTATAAAATATAATAATAGTTTGATTAAAAATAACAATATCCTGTTTTTACAAATAATAATAGTATGCTGTTCTTAAAACAAAATATTTCATTTCTGTTTTGTTATAAAATATTCTGTTTTATAAAAATATAGTAATACTTTTGATTTAAAAATAAAACTGCATTATATAATAATAATAATAATAATAATAATAATAATATTATTAATAATAGTAATAATAATAATCTGTTTTTATTAAATATAATATTACTTTAATTTAAAAAATAATAATATGCTATTTTTACAAACAATAATAATAATATCCTGTTTTTATAATAAAAAAATCATTTCTATAAAATATAATAATAGTTTATTTTTTAATAAATAATAATATCCTTATATATTACACAATTTTTAAACATATATTATTCTGTTTTATAAATATATATGTATATATTATTTCTGAAGAAGTAGTAATAACTTTAGTAATATTAATAAGTGTTCTGGACTGGCCCAATCCTTGGCCCACGCTTAGGCTCATAATGGTAAAACAGGACTAAGGCCCAATTGTCCTTGGATGACAACCTGGATCATTCACGCGGGGGCCACGTGGCCAACGGTCTTGACTGCCACGTGTTCCCCGGAAATATCGGATCCAGAATTATCCCAACCACCACACGCCCCGGAATCTCGAACAACTCCGGATCTCCGCCGACAATTTAGGGAGGAGGCCACGTGGTTTCATGCACACGCAAGTTTCTAATTGTTAGTGGGCTTGGATCTTTGCCCACTAATCGGACTTTGGCCCAACGGGTTATAAATACCTCTCACTTGAGAGGTCGATATCTCATTCATTCTCTCTCTTTACTTGCTTGCTCTCTCGCTTTTCTTACTTTGGCATCGGAGTATCTTGTAGGTACCCCTTCTCACTTTGAACCACTGCAGATTGGGCTAAGACACCTTCCGATCGTATGATCTGGCCCTCTGTGGGAAACTTGCTTCCCGTCTCCTTTCATTCAATTGACCAAAGCAAATCGAAACTCCATTTGTCACGACCTCGCAACCAACATGGAGAATCCTCCACGATGATCCGCCGAGCAAAACAACACCATTTTCCCGAGAGATGCTCGAGATGGGCACACCGCTCTTCTTCGACCGGACCGAGGAGACGAGGCAGAGCAATCAAATCGCAGTAGTCGAACGCGGTTTTCCAAGAGGTGCAGCCACCACCCGACGCTGATGCAACAGTCACCGCCCTCTTCGCGGCCATCAATAACACCAACCTCCTACTCTTCACCCAGGGGGAGCGTCTCCATGTTCTAGAAGCTTCCCGCCGATCACCCCGGAGACACCGGCGACCCAACCCGGTCGCCACACTCAAGACATCGTTCCCGAACTCCCCACAGAGAACCAGGAGGGACGATTCTCCCAGCCCAACACGCCGCTCTAAAGGCAGAGGACCCGCAATCGAGCGGGATCCTCAGGAACCACCCAAGGAGCGACCTCGCTCACCTCCCCGACGTGAGTGTGTGGCCGACGAATCAAGAAGGACCAAAAGCAGGCATCCCCGCACCAAAGAGCCTGCCACAAGGCATCATCAACGCCGCTCTCGCTCACGCTCTCCCAACCGGAGCGACGACGACGGCCCCCGCGGTCCTCTGTCGGCCAGCATCATGAATGCGCCAATTCCTCGGGGGATGGAGAAACCTCCTCAGCTCGCCAGCTATGACGGA
This sequence comes from Vicia sativa, assembly GCA_021764765.1. Classification (NCBI taxonomy): domain Eukaryota; kingdom Viridiplantae; phylum Streptophyta; class Magnoliopsida; order Fabales; family Fabaceae; genus Vicia; species Vicia sativa. The sequence goes on from CM038794.1 coordinate 171,916,157, forward strand.
GTGGATGACCCTATCGACCACATCGACGGGTTCGAGGCCATGCTCCAATACCTCAACGTTGGTGGGCCAATCAAATGCGTGTTGTTTCCCACTACTCCGAAACAACAATGGATTGGTACAAAAGCTTGCCCCCGGGGTCCATACACTCCTGGAGGGAACTTAAAGCCCAGTTCACGAGCACGTTCACAGCCTCCCGCAGGCATCCGAAGACCGAGGCCTCCCTCGAGGCCATCATTCAAAAGAGCGACGAAACGCTCCGAGAGTACATTGACCGCTTCAACAGGGAAGCCATAAGTTCCCTACGATGATCAAATGAAGCGATACCTACTGGAAAGAGGGCTCCTCCCCGGCACAGATTTCAGAAAAATTGTCGGCATCGAGCCTTCGGCCACCTTCGATGCCCTCCGCGACAAGGCTCACGCCTACATCACTTACGAGGAGAAAGAGGCCGTCAACCGCGCGAGGGACTCGAGGAGTCGTGGTTCGGGGAACTCTACTCGACACCAGGATAACCGACGCCCAGAGGCAGGGTCGTCTCGTCGCCCTGATGACAAACGGCGCGAGGATAGACCCCGGGATTCCCGAGATCAACGAGGCCCAGCTGGTCGTTTCACCGACTATACCCCACTGACCGCTTCCCGCGAGCGGATCCTGGCGGAGTGCTCGGCTACAGAGTTCAAGGATGGAGGGGTCAGACGCCCGAAACCCACTCCTGCGAAACCAAGCGCTGACAGGACCAAGTATTGTCAGTATCATCGGAGTCACGGCCACCTAATCGAAGATTGCGTCCATCTCAAGGACGCGATCGAAACATTAATCAAAGGCGAAAGACTGGCAAGATAAAAACAAGCATCGCGAGGTGCCCGAGAGAGCAAGGAAGTCGAGGACGAAGCCCGCCCTATCAAATAGCGTGACGTAACTAGGCCAAAAGACTTCCACAGCCCTGTGTTCACTCATAGCCCATAGGAAGAATTTCGCCATGGTCATCTCCGACGGTGGTGACGCCTAGCTGTCCATTAACTCGGCCAAGCGGAAATTTTACGAACTGATCGAAAAGGCTCCACAACGAAGTTTCTCTCAGCCTGTGGCCGATCCGAGGCGATCACCTTCTACTTGGAAGAACTCCCTGAGGAGCACCAACGCCCATATTCCTCCTTATCAAAGCAAGGATGGCAAACTTTGAAGTCCACAGATCCTATTCGACGAAGGCATTTGGTCGACGCCATGTACACTCACCGCTCAACACTACACCGATGAATCCCATCTATCATCATACGTGGGATCTGACCTTCAAGGATTCAACAGCGCCACGTCCCGACCTTGGGGATACGTCGAGCTCCTCGTCACCTTCGGCGAAGACGCCTCGCGAGTCAAAGTTCGCTTCTCGTGATCGATCGTCACCCTCTACAATGCTATTCGCGTAACTACACCGCCGAACTCACCGCGGTTCCCTCGACCGTCCATTTGAAGCTGAAGTTCTACACCAAACGGGGACGTGTCGCTACCATATGCGGCGACATAAAAGCCGCGAGGAGGTGCCACAACGCTGCGGCCAGGGGACAGACCCTGGTCGACCCAAAAGCACCCTCGACGAATAAGAAGGATGGGCCGGACAACGCCCAAGTCGAGATCGAACTCCCTAAAGCTACAGAGCCCCAGAATCCCAATGTGAGCGCCGTGGACCTCGACGCCAGATTCGCAAAGGACGGACGTAACGCGCAGAGATGATCCCTACGCCTAATACTAGACGGCGAGTTCGAACTGTCACTCGGGAGGACCAAGCGCCAAGATCAGATACCGCTCGAACTCGCGAAGAAGAAACTCAGAGCCTGCCTTCGGGACAACGCATATCTCTTCGCGTGGAGTGCAGCAGAGATGCGAGGACTCGACCCTGAGGTTGCCTGTCACCAGCTCGCCATAGATCCAGCCGCTAGGGCCGTAGTACAACATAGGCATAGGCAGTCTCCCGAGAAAGCGGAGGCTGCTGAAAAAGCTGTAAAAGACCTCCTAGAGGCAAATTTTATTTTTGAGGCCAAGTATTCAACTTGGTTGTCAAACGTTGTCCTTGTTAAAAAATCTAATGGAAAATGGCGCTGACTACACCGATCTTAATCGGCATGTCCCAAAGATGCATTTTGCCTAACATAGACATCCTGGTCGACAACTCGACCGGTTATAAATTGCTCTCTTTTTTGGATGCTTATTCAGGTTACAACCAGATCCCCATGGCTATGGCCGACAAAACTTGCACGACCTTCATGACGAAGTCTGTAACACCCGAAAATTATTTAATTAAATTATATAAGGAATTATTTATTGAAATTTAGTCGAAGTTGAATTTATCAAGAAATTATAAGGAGCATTAATAAATTGATAAGTTGATTTAGGGTGATTAAATAAATTATCGGAAGTTGGGATTAATTAGTGATGAATTAATTTTATTATAGAATATTATTAGAAATAATATTAGAAATAAGTGTGGATTAATAGAGTTATTTAATTGGTGTTAGAAGTAGTAGGAATGAGGTCTGGAAATTAAGCCAAATAGAAATAATAGAATTATTATTATTATTATTATTATTATTATTATTATTATTATTATTATAAGTTGGATTTAATTATAAGAGATATAAAAGGAGAATTATAAGGGTTTAGTGAAGATTTTTGGGAAAAGGTTGTATGTGGGAGAAAGAAAATAGGATTAAGTGAATAACCAGTTTAGTCGGAGAATTAATATTATGAGTAGAAATTAATTAACTAAAATATTTTGTGAGTTTTATTATAATGTGAGAAATAAAATGAGAAGTATTATTTAATTGGCCAATAAAATATATGATAGAATAATACTTGAATTATTAAAGGAGTAGAATAATTAATTTAATTAATAATAGAGTAGAATATAAAGGAGTATTTAAAGGAAGAAAATAATAGGAATAGGGTTTGTACGTGAGAAAAGAAACCAAATTGAAGAAGGAGGAGGCACAAAGGTTAGGAGAGGATACCGGAAATGCACAATCGGAACCGAAAAGTAGAAATTCGATCGAAAATTAGAGAGACCGTTAATCCAAGGTAAGGGTGGGGATCTAATTTTCTAATGGGTTGTATGATGAATGATATGTGGGATTGGATTTGAAAAATTGTTTCTATTTGTATTTGAAATTATATATTGGTGAAATTAAGAGATGAATTAGGATCCAATTAATAGTATATGTTATACTGAAGGGGTTATGTGAAGTTACAATTGAGAAGATACTATAAAGTAGTACTGTAGCGACGCAGGTGTGGTAGGAGGCACATTGAGCTATCATGAAAATTAACACCGTAGCAAAATAGGAAAGCATGTATGATTTTTGTTACTGTAGCAAAACGTGAGGGGGTATGATGTTATAGTCATGTGTGCTACCTTTTCTTATGTATATATTGCATGATTCAATAGGAGAAAGGAAAAAAATGTTGCTTAGAAACAATATATGCTGCCGGTGATATAATAAATGTATATGTGGTAGTGTAGCTTTAAGAATGCATACTGTAGTGCCAAAATTAATTTAAGAATACAATGTCTAATGTTTCAAATTTACTGGTATATAATAATATAATAATAATAATAATAATAATAATAATAATAATAATAATTATAATAATAATTATAATTTAGTATTATTAATATAATTTAATTTTGTAGAAGTTAGTTTGGAATTAGAGATAAGCATGTGGATAAATAGTTGTGTTAATTTTTATTCTGTTAGAGTTGTCAATAGAGTCGTTATAGTTGCCATAAAGTTGTCAGAGTTGTTTTGATTTATTACGAGTTATACTTTAATTGTTTTAGGTGATTCTGACATATTTAGAGTTGTCAGTGTTTGTTTCGAGTTGTTTAGAGTCAAATCTAATGAGCAGTAGAATTAAAGAAAAAAAGTATTTGAGCTTTTAGAGTTGTTTTACTATTACGTGAGTCAGACCATTAACCAATTATTTTCATAAATATTATTTTACATACAAGAGTTGTCGGTAGAGAAATTTTGAGCACCTTAGAGTTATTTTAGAATTGTAGGGATCGTGGTAGAGTGATTTATAATTTATTGAGAATTATGTCAAGTTATAATTATATATTATTATGACATTTTTATGAGTTAAGAGTATAGAATAAGTTATATAATTGCAGGTGATAAATTGTGTCGTGTTGTTTCCGTTGAATTGTTGTTGTGGTTTGGTGGTATTGATGTTGTTAATAAATTTTGAAGTTGTAAATGGTGTAGTAATTGTTATTGTTTGTTGGTATTGATGTTGTTAGTAAATTGCGAAATTGTAGATTGTGATGAAATTGGTTGTTGTTTGCTCGTATTAATTCTATTGATAAACTATTATTGTTGTTGATACGTTGATGAAGTTGTAGGTCGATGACCAATGTTGATAAGTTGTTTTGCAGTTGATGAAGATGTAGGCCTATGGTCAATGTTGAATAAGTTGAATTGTTCTAATTTATGGACATGCTTAAGTTGTAGGTCGAATGACCAGTGTTGATCTAGTTGTTGTTGTATGTTGTTGTTGTTGCATCTGTGTATTTGTTGTTGAAGTTGAGGTCGCATACATTGCATGATTAAGTTGGCCCGGATTGGCACCACGTTGAAAGTTGAAGGCTTGGCCTTGATGGCACCATGTTGAAGGCTTATGCCTTGTTGAATGCCTCGATAACCCGGCATGATTTTAAGTTGGGAGTTCGCTCCAAATGGTACCACATGCATTTGCATAGTTGAGTCACATATTGAGTCGCAAAGTTGTTGGTATTATTCGTTATTTGTTGATTGTCATTGTGATGTTGTAAGTTGTTGTTGTTGTTGTTGTGAGTTGTTGTTGTTATGTCGTTGTTGCTATAAGTTTCGTTGTTATAAGTTGTTGTTGTTATAAGTTGATGTTTTTATTAGGTTGTGTTGAGTTGTTACGTTGATTAAATAAAATATCTTCTTGTTATTATTTAGTTGTTTGTTGGTTGTATGAATGAAGCATTGATTTACCTTATCCGAATTCTAATATATTATTTATCATACGATTTATTAGATTGTTAGATATCTCACCCTTCTCGTTGTGATGTTGCTCGTGTGTAATGAAGAACAAAGGTTTAGTTGCATAGTTCGAGTCGGTTGTCGCTCCGACACGTAACACGGGGATGAACGCTAGTTGTTTTGCTATTTTGATTTTGTTGTTGAATAACTATGTTGATATATGAAAAGTAATTGTTGACTTTGAATTGTTTTAAGTTGAAAATATGTTATGACATCCAAGTTGATTAATGTAGTTCCGCTGCTTAATATTAATAAAGTTGATTCATGTTGTTTCGTTTCATCCGAGTTTAGGTGTTATGTATCTGTGTTAGCGTGGTTGTTGTTTTAGTTGAATTGTAATACTCCAATTGTTTATTGAAAAGAATTTTATAACTCTGATTTTCATAATAATTACCGGGGTAGAATTGGGGTGTTACAAAGTCGGGGAACTATTACTACAACGTAATGCCCTTCGGACTGAAGAATGCCGGGGCAACTTACCAGTGGATGATGAACAAGGTTTTTCGGAACGAAATCGGTGATATGCTCGAGGTATATATGGACGACATGATCGTGAAATCCCACACCGAGGACGACCACGCTTCACGTCTGAAGAAAGTATTCGACCAAGCTCGAAAGCACAGAATGCGCTTCAACCCAGAGAAGTGCACGTTCGGAGTCAAGGCCGGTAAGTTCCTCGGTTTCTATCTAACCGAACGAGGAATCGAAGCCAACCCCGACAAATGTCAGGCATTCTCCGAACTGCCCACACCCAGATCCAAGAAGTCCATTCAAGTCTTGAACGACATGCTAACCTCCTTATCCCGTATCGTGGCGAGGTCGGCACAACATGCCCTCCCATTTTTTAAATTATTGAGAAAGGGGACGACCTTCGAATGGAACGAGGAGTGCGAGCAAGCCCTCCTGCACCTCAAATGGGCACTTTCGCAGCCACCGGTGCTCTCACGGCCGCTAGTCCGGGAAACCTTATATTTGTACTTAGCCGTATCCAATGAAGCAGTGAGCGCGATACTTATACGCGAAACCGAAGACGGGCAAAAACCCGTTTACTTCACGAGCAAAGCCCTTCAAGGGCCCGAGATAAGATATCAGCAATTCGAAAAGGTCGCACTCGCCCTCGTCATCACAGCGAGGAGATTGTGATACTATTTCCTCGCCCACTCCTTGATTTGAAAGATCTCGTAAATAATGATATCTGACGTCAATGTGTTTAGTCCTCCGATGCATCACTGGGTTCTTAGAGAGCTTGATTGATGAACTGTTGTCACAAAGAATATCAATACATTCACAATTTTCATCGCTAATTTGTTCAAGAACTCCTATCATCCAAACACAATGACAAGCACATGAGGTTGCCGCAACATATTCAGCTTCAGTAGAGGATAAGGTAACAATGTCTTGCTTCTTCGAGCTCCAACAAACCGTTGCCTCACTTAATAGAAACACATACCCTGAAGTACTCTTTCTATCATCAATATCTCTTGCATAATCACTGTCAGTATATGCCAAAAGCTTCGAGGAAGTCCTTCTTCTATAAAATAAGCCAAATTCCAAAGTACCTCTTAAGTACCTCAATGCTCTTTTAGCAATCAACATGTGTTCCTCCTTTGGATTAGCCATGTAACGTGAAATCAAACACACTACGTATATCATATCTAGGCGTGTAGCTGTAAGATACATTAGACTACCTACCAATTGCTTATACAAAGTTGAATCAACATCTTTTCCAACTTCTTTTGACAACACAGTTCCAGGAACTATTGGATTTTTGACAGAGTTACAATTCCACATATTGAATCTGTCCAAAACTTCTCTTGCAAATTTCTTTTGGCATAAGTGAATTCCATTTTCATTTTGACTTACTTCAACTCCAAGGAAGAATCTCATTTTACCAAGGTCCGTCATTTCAAGCTCTTTCATCATGGAATGCTTAAATATTGCATATAGTTCTTCATTATTCCCAGTATATAACAAGTCATCAACATAAATACTTACCATGATTACTTTTTCCTCTCTTCTCTTAATGAATAAAGTATGATCATGTTTACTCTTTGTAAATCCTTCTCACTGGAAGTAACTATTGATTCTGCTAAATGTTCTTGGCGCCTGCTTTAGGCCATATAAGGCTTTGTTCAGCCTATATACCTTTTCTTCCTCTCCCAGTTTAATGAAGCCCTCAGGTTGATCCACATATACCTTTTCCTTCAATTCTCCATATAAGAAATCACATTTCACATCTAGTTGGTACACATTCCATTCTTTTTGTGCTGCCACAACCAATAAAATTCGAATTGTATCCCATCGTGCAACTGGAGCATATACTTCATTATAGTCCACCTCTTCTGTCTGTGTATACCCTTTTGCAACAAGTCTTGCTTTGTACTTATCAACCTTGCCTTCTTCATTCAATTTGGTTTTGTAAATCCATTTCACTCCAATTTTCTTAGCTTGTGTTGGTAGATGCACTAACTCCCATGTTTTATTCTTCTCGATGGCATCTATTTCATGTTTCATGGCTTCTATCCAGTTTACATCATTCATAGCTTCTTTATAATTTGTGGGATCATCATTGGACGTGAATAAAACCATTCTGATCTCTTGTTCTTCTTCAGAGAGACCCTCACCACTTTCGTAATCTTGCAGCCTACTAGGTGCTCTTCTCTCTCTTATTGGTCGTTCCTTATGTTGTTGCTCTTCATGTTGTTGTCCCACTTTTTGTAATGTATGCTCATGGTTTCCAATATTACTCACCTGGTTTCCAGCATTACTCACATTTGTTTCTATATCTGATTCTTCATCAGTATCCTCCATGTCACTACCATCGTTACCCCAATCAAGAGTAATTTCTTTTTCCTCTTCTGAATTTAGGTTCTAATTCCATCTTTCTCCTTCTTCAAATATGACATCCCTGCTTACTGTTATTTTCTTTAATATTGGATCATACAATCAGTAAGCCTTTGATTCGTCACTCACACCAATTAAGATACATTTAAGACTTCTATTGTCAAGTTTAGTTCTCTTCTGGTCAGGTATATGCACATGTGCAATCGATCTGAACACCCTAAAATAGTCAACTCTAGGTTTCAGTCCACTCCATCTTGGTGTATTCTTACCCAAGATTAATGGGCTACAAATGGAAACTTCAACTACAAATGTGAAGTACTTTGGTGGTGATTTTGTGAACATCAAATCCTTGTTTAATATCAGGTATATTGTGAAAATGTTAGGGTAGGCTTGCACTATCGAGGACTGGGAGAGAAGGCGACGTCTTGCTAGAACCATGTGCCAAGGGTGAAAAAGCATGCCAGAGGCATCCTCGAGAAGCGAGGGATGGGTAATTCTACATTTACACGTGCAATATGACTAATACGGGGGTGGAAATTCCCTTCACATTCTTTGAGGCGAACATCCTAATGGCAATTAACGTCACTCCATCACAACTTCATCTAAATAATTAATATTTCTCCAAGGAATTCAGAATTCTACGTGGGCTCATAGGGATCACACCCACTTATGTACGAAATAGATTGACAATGGTCGTTGAGATTCTATAAATGATATGTAAGTGTTTTTTGAGTCTTGACGTCTACCCTGATTGTGGTGAGCTCCAAAACCTAATTCACCAAAGAAAAATCAATCACAAAATATAGAAAATCTAAAACATAATAAATAAATAAAAGTAAAAAGTTCAAACAATGTTCAAATTGGACCGGTCATCAAATCGGCGAGGATATGGATCACCGGTTCATTGGTCTAACCATTGGGTCATCACTATTCGAATCACAGAATTAAACCGGATAACTCAGTTGAATAAACCAGTCTCTATAATAAAACTACATATTTATTAAATCAGTTGAACTCGATGACTCGGTCTCTAAAATATATCATGACACCTTCAAAACTTTAAAATATCATAATTCCATTATTTAAATTCAAATTCTAAACCTAATCATTACACACATCAAAATGTATAAAATAAAATTCAATTTTTTTAAACAAAGTTTAATTGCAAATAAGAAAAATTTATTTTAAATATGTTTTGAATAAAATCTACTTACAATTTAATTTTATTTATAAAAAAAATCAAAACTTTGTCGTTTTGTCTACGAAAAAACATGTATTTAACCTACCGTATTTTTCAATATTGCGTATTTATCGATTTTAATTGGTTCTGGCCGTTTTTCACTGATTCAATAACATACGCAGTTCAACAATCATACTAAATTGATAATCTTTGTGGTTCCTAATTTGACCGGTTTGATTAGGTGTTTAAAATAATGTGATTAATAATACTCTCCTTCATTTTAAGTGTCGTTTAGAAGATTTTTTGGTTTCTATTTTAGTGTCGTTTTATAGTTTAATGTTATAATTTGTCAATTATATCCTTACTTTCTCAATAAATGAGAGAGTGTATGAGTGAATTTATTAAGAAAAAGAAAATAAAAAAGGGTATAATAGAAAAAATAACTCTAACAATTCAGTATCTTGATTAAGAATTGTATGCTAAAATAACACTTAAAAAAGAATAGAGGGAGTATTAGATATATATTAAATGAATACTTTAAACGAGATGATTAAAGTGTAACAATATTTTTAAATTGAATACTATATTTATGGTTCTAATTGAATACTATTGTTTGAATTCAAATATGAAAATTTACATTTTAAAATATGAATTATTATTATTATTTTCACATTTTTTACGAACTAAATCCAAAACTAATTTTTCTATGGATATATGCAAATGAAAAGTGTTTATAATAAATAGGAGAGAAAAGAGAATTCCAAACTCTAGATTACAAAGTTTTGTTTGCTCCTTACGAAATCAGTTAGAAAAATGTACGGAGTCAAAAGTTAAGTTAAAAAAGGAAGCGAGTAAAGCTGCGAATATTTCTTCCTTATACTCCAACAAACTTGTCACTCACCTACTATTATTTATTTATAAGGAAAGAGAAATCCAAAAAAGAAATCAGAATTAAGGCAGATGCATCCTTGTTGGATTAAAATGCTAATTCTCATTCATATTCAATGGAAGGGCTGCTATTTATATCGATAAACATATAGTTGTAATCATTACTTGTAGAACAAGTAATATTGTAACTACCTCACAACCAACTAACTAATAGGCTCAACATCTAACCAACACAGCTTAGCAAGATTATACAAAAATCCCTTGGTTATTTTGATTTTTATCGTAAGAATCCGTTAATGTATAATTGAATAGAGAGAATAAAAGTGTAACAATATTTTTAAATTGAATACTAGTATTATTTATGGTTCTAACTTATTGAATACTATTATTTCAATTAAAACCTCAAATTTTACAATTTTAAAATTATGAATTTATAGTTATTATTCTCACATTTATTACGGACTAAATCCAAAACTAATTTTTCTATATATGTGCATATGATAAGTGTTTATAATAAATTGGGGAGAAAAGTGAACTATATATATATATATATATATATATATATATATATATATATATATATATATATATATATATATATATATATATATATATATATATATATATATATATATATATTAATTAATTAGACAAATGTACGGAGTCAAAAGTTAGTTAAGGGAGTAAAATTGCGAATCTTTGTTACTTATTTTAACAAACTTGTCACTCACCTATTACTATTTATTTATCGCCTCACTCAACTTTCTCCCAAAATCTCAGTGTTTTCTTCCCATAATTGTTGATCAAAATTGCTTATTTTCTTGATTGCACCATGACCATGCTCACCACTGTCCTTCCGCTAAAGAAAAGAAAGCCATTCATACAAACCGTCCAATGCAGCATCACACAAAGGACGGCAAACCTAAAGAATAAAACCACTGTCACCGAAGAATTCAAAACTGCTTTGCAAATAGTTATTTACAGAGCTGAAGGCATCGATAAATGTGAAGATGCAGAAAGTGTGAAGAACAGAGGTTACAATGTGGTGCATTGATAAAACCGGTGAAGAAATTCACACAAAGGTTGTTAAAGGTGTTACCCCTGTATGGAATCAAAGTGATGTTATCATGTTAGAGAGTCTTGATGACGACGTTTTTCTGAATCTTGAGGTACAGAGGTTTAATTCTTTGGCTGATCCTGGATCGTCCAGTGGTAAAGTTGTTGTGGGGAGGGTCAAGATTCCGATTCCGCGGCGATAACCAGAAAAGTGGGCTCGTTTCCTCTGCTTAGGAGGGATGGAAATTGCCATAGACTTGAAGGGAGTGTTGTACTTGCTATGAGACTTCATAGAATCAAGCCTGACGCGCCTTTTCCATTTTGTGCTGATGACTTGTTTTGTGATGATGATATAATTATAGTTTGAAAGATAGTTAGCACTTCTTTTATTTTTCTGTTATGATAGTTGTTTTTGGTTGAACCTAAGTCTGCTGTGAGTTCAGTGTATTGATGGGTTTCCTTGTGTTATTTTTGTCAATTTGAAACTTTGAGGTTATGAAAAATGTGGTGATGATCATGAAGTTTTATGAGTAATATGTTAACTGATAAGTACTTTTCTTGCAGATTAAATGTGAAATATGATAGGAAATTCTTGGTCAACAATGAATGGATTATGATGGTTTAGACCCTTAATCAGATAGGTGAAAACATAGGAATTCCTATTCAAAAGATGATTCAAAATAAATATGTGAATAGTAAACCAGTAGGGCCAATTTTAATGTTGCCTAAATATCCTTTCAATTCGTATCAGACTATAGTGATTCACTCACATAGAGAGGAATGGAAATATAGAGGAGACTCAAGGCGAGAACCAAATCGCCATTAATTTATACTTTCACTTAATTATTAATCATATTATTTATTAGCCCAAATAAATAAGTAAAGCGTTTTAAATAAATTAGTTATTTTAGTTTTGGTATATATTAAGGTTTTTTTTTTTAATTGTAAAGAATATGTGCTTAACTTTTAAGCAAGTTAAGTTTAAAAAGAAGTTGATATGTCTGTGAATTATATTGTTAATTATATTATACGGCTAAAATGGTGCTTAATTAAAAAGTGCCGAAATTAAGTAAAATATGCAAGTATTTATTGGTTTATTTTAAACTTCAATTTATCGATGAAAAATGACAATATTTATCCCGCTATAGAGTGTTCAAAAATTAACTGATTTAATAGAAAATCGTAAAATTGAATCAAATTAAATCGAATCTGTAAAAAATTGTATTCGATTCAAGATAATTTCTTAATGTTGGTGGAATTAATTTTACGATTAACTTTAAGATAATTTCTCATGGGGTGGAATTAATTCCTATGCATTTCTCAAAATGCCTTTTAAAATCAGAAATATTCTTTTGGTACGCACCATATTTTAGAACATTTGAGTTAAAATCGAAAATATATTTTTGGTTCCAAACTAAATAACAAAATATTGGGAAATTATTCCAATTCCGTAACACATACACGCTTTATTTTATCTGTAAAATAAAATAAAAATTAGAAGTATACTTCCAGTTTACACCCAACCCTGTTCAACATGATTTTTATGATATGGAGTGCGAACCAGAAATATACTTCCAGTTTTTAGGGACACTTTTGAAAATTCACGTGGTGCACAAGAAGGTTATAAGGTGAAATAAGAAATTGTCTTGATTTGAATGTGTTTTGCATAATTTTTTAAGTGATCCGCGCGGTTCTGTTTGCGCGATTTGTATTTTGCAAACCGAACCAAATCAAACTGCATTGTGTTATAAAATCTTAATAACTAATATATATTCTTTTAATTCTTTAAAGAAATCAACATGTATTATGTGTATATTTTATCATATTTTTTGTATGCCCTTAAAAAGACTATAAATTATCAGGTGAATCGAACCAACAAACATCAAAATCACCCTGCAATATAACAATTGCAGGGTAGACGAGATACCTCGCTAAAACATTAGTCGCAACTTTTTGCAAGGCGAAAAGCATCTCACAAATTTTAAAAACGTTAAATTTATATTTAACTCTAAATATATAAATTCATACTTAATTTAAAAAAATTCATAATTAATTCAAAATATTTAAATTCAAAATGATATTTATGGATCCATATAATTCTCATCATTTCCGTTTTCTTCATCATTCTCGTCCTTGTCTACCGTTCTTTGATTATCAACTGCTCCAACTCTGCCACCCCATATTGTTGTTGAAACATTTGTTGCATTTGTTACTGCATTTATTGTTGTATTTGTTGTTGCGTAAGCATTATTTGCTCTTGTGAAAGTCGCAATGCTTCTATCAACTTCATTTATTTTTTTCTCAATAATTCATTTTCACGTGTTGCTTCACTTTGAGCTAGTTGCCTACTTATTTCAACAATTTGAGAGGTTAATGTTGGAGGGCTTGAAAATCTTTCTTCACTTTCAATTTTTCTAAATAAAATATACTTTGATATAATATTATTCTGCTTTTAAGAAATATAACATTAATGAATAATACTTTGATTTAAAACATAAAATCTGTTTTGATATGATAATATTCTGTTTTGATTTAAAATAAATAATATTCTATTTTATAAAAAATATAATAATATTTTGATTTAAAAAATAAAAACTATTTTCATATAATAATAATAATAATAATAATAATAATAATCTGTTTTTATAAAATATAATAATACTTTGATTAAAAATAATAATATGCTATTTTACAAATAATAATAGTATGCTGTTCTTAAAAACAAAATATTTCATTTCTGTTTTGTTATAAAATATTCTGTTTTATAAAAATATAGTAATACTTTTGATATAAAATAAAACTGTTTTATATAACAATAATAATAATAATAATAATAATAATAATAATAATAATAATAATAATAATAATAATAATAATAATAATCTGTTTTATTAAATATAATATTACTTTAATTTAAAAATAATAATATGTTGTTTTACAAACAATATTAATAATATTCTGTTTTTATAATTAAAAAAATCATTTCCATAAAATATAATAATAGTTTATTTTTTAATAAATAATAATATCCTTATATATTACACAATTTTTAAACATATATTATTCTATTTTATAAATATATATATATATTATTTCTGAAGAAGTAGTAATAACTTAAGTAATATTAATAATTGTGATAACTTCTTATACTTACCAAATGAAATACAATGGTTTTATATAAGCCTTACAGTTTTAATACAAACCTCAGATAATAATAAGGAATAAAGCTATAATAACCAATGAAACTTATTCAACTTATCTTATTATTAAACTTAGCTAATTTATCATTTCTATTTATAGTAAAGACTAATTCTTAGTAAATATGCCAACAATTTCCCCTTAAATGAAATGCTCATTGAGCATACGTTTAATTTTCAAGTGGTTGTATTTAGTAGCCTCCTAAGTTTCACAAACTGGTCCAATTTCAATGGCTGTCATAATGTCCGCAATTTGTTCTTTTGTTCCACAGAAAACCAATTTTACCACTCCTTGATTTGAAAGATCTCGTAAATAATGATATCTGACGTCAATGTGTTTAGTCCTCCGATGCATCACTGGGTTCTTAGAGAGCTTGATTGACGAACTGTTGTCACAAAGAATATCAATACATTCACAATTTTCATCGCTAATTTGTTCAAGAACCCCTATCATCCAAACACAATGACAAGCACATGAGATTGTTGCAACATATTCAGCTTCAGTAGAGGATAAGGTAACAATGGCTTGCTTCTTCGAGCTCCAACAAACTGTTGCCTCACTTAATAGAAACACATACCACAAGTACTCTATCATCAACATCTCTTGCATAATCACTGTCAGTATATGCCAAAAGATTCGAGGCAGTCCTTCTTCTATAAAATAAGCCAAATTCCAAAGTACCTCTTACATACCTCAATGCTCTTTTAGCAATCAACATGTGTTCCTCCTTTGGATTAGCGATGTAACGTGAAATCAAACACACTACGTATATCATATATGGGTGTAGCTGTAAGATACATTAGACTACCTACCAATTGCTTATACAAAGTTGAATCAACATCTTTTCCACCTTCTTTTGACAACACAGTTCCAGGAACTATTGGATTTTTGACAGAGTTACAAAACCACATATTGAATCTGTCCAAAACTTCTCTTGCATATTTCTTTTGGCATAAGTGAATTCCATTTTCATTTTGACTTACTTCAACTCAAGGAAGAATCTCATTTTACAAAGGTCCGCTATTTCAAACTCTTTCATCATGGATGCTTAAATATTGCACATAGTTCTTCATTATTCTAGTATATATCAAGTCATCAACATAAATACTTACCATGATTACTTTTTTCTCTTTTCTTAATGAATAAAGTATGATCATGTTTACTCTTTGTAAATCCTTCTATGGAAGTAATTATTGATTTAAACCATGTTTTGGCGCTTTAGGCCATATAAGGCTTTGTTTTATATTTTTTCTTGCTTAATGCAGCCCTCGTGTTTATCCACATATACCTCTTCCTTCAATTCTTCAAGAAGGCACTTTTCACATCTAGTTGGTACACATTCCATTTTTGTGTTGCTGTTGTACAAATTTTTACTATTTTTCTACTCGCATTTTGTTTATAAAAATCATTTCATTGCATTCACATCATTTCGCGTATTTAAATTGACAAAAGTCGTTTAAATCGATATTTGTCATTTTTAATTATAAATTACTCATATCTTATTTCATTTTTTTACCACTACTGCTTATTGCATTGTTTCAAATTATTTATATGTCGTGATATCAATATTTGGTTTTGTAGATGTAGTAAAAATGTTTTTCGATCATGTATGGAAATTAATGGAGAAAATATTTCAAGTTTTCATCTTTTACTACTGTTTTATTAATTTACGATCGTAAATCATAAAATTGTGATCTCCTTGATTTTTCGACGCTTTGAAGACTTTTTTAATCGTGAGTATTTTATAACCGGTATTTGGTATTATTATTTTATTTCGATTTTAATTATTTTGATAATTTTTTCAATCTTTGATACTGTAATTTATTTTAATATATTCATTTTATTTATCGGATAAATTTTTGTCCAATTTTTACCATTTTGACAAGTTTAGGTGTTCAATATTTTATCTCAAAAATAAATAAAAAATACTTTTTTGGTTATTTTTTAATATTTGTGGCCCATTTAGTTATGAGGGCATTTAGGTATTATTAAAAATTGTAAAACCTAATTTTTAGTATATATATTGTGTAAGCTGTAGGGAATTTGAAAATGGAAAATTGGAAACGGATTCAAAAGCAAAAGAAATTATAAAACCTATGATTCAAAACCAAACGCAGCCCACATATACTTTTTTCAATTTTACTTTTATACCCACTGTTTTTCCTTTTTTTGCACTTTTCTCATTTTCTTCTTTCAACCGGAGCTCATCCATCACGTTGCTTGCTTTCAATGTATCCTGTTTTTAACCTCAACATACATCTCACTTTTTTAATGCCACCATAACTTACTGTTTTCATTTCTTTCGCACCCATCTTAAAACCCTTTCAAAGAAACCTTTCTACCGTTATTCAACACCAAATTGCATCTTCTTTTCGTTTTCCTAAACTCCTGTTTTCCATCGTCACACTTCAAGAATAACCTTACTTTTCGTTAACGCAGAACAACATTCACCATGATTACGGTTCAACAACACATCTTGATCGGTAACTCCTCAAATCGGTTTATCTTACATTTACTATGGATTTTTGTGTGTAGTGTGTTTGTTTTTGTTTCTATCGAATCTTAAGTTTTTGCTTATAGTGGCATAATATGTGTGAACCGAGTATTCAAGATTAATGCTAAATAATGGTTTGATTTAAGGCTATATGATATTCGCTTAACTCTTAAGAGCTTAGTCAAACTTGTAGATTTTTGGTTTTTTTTAAATCTGGTCAAGTTTTATTATGAATAAGTTGTTTCTCTAAGAAGTCCATGTTTTGTTTTTTTTAAAGAAATATGTGGTTTTCATATAATCATGCTGAAGTAGAAAACTTATGAGAAATGTAGAAAGTTGGGCTACCTTTTTGGATATTTTTTTTAAAAACATTTTCTATACATATTTTTTTCTTTCTATTTTGTTGAGATATCATATATGTGAAATGGTGTTATACGGTGATGCTATTAGTGTGTTAATTTTTAATATTTGTGTTGAATTAGAGATTTGGTTGGTTTTCATAACATATTGGTAGTGGTATTACATGAGTTCAAGTTTCAAATTCACACTTTGATTTTGATTCAAATTTTGACCATGGGCTATATAGTAGAACATTGTTTATTTCATAAATTTGTCAGTCTTTCAACTGTTTTGGTTATTAGCATGGTTCATGTCAAATTTGAATGAGATGCTTGGGTGCAAATTACCTTTTACATTTTCTTTGTAAATTCACAAGTCAATGTCGATTGTGATTCTATTCATGTTTATGCATATGTATGTCAATTTCTAATTGTGATGTTTGGTTGATTGTACATTTTCAATTATACAAGTTTCATTCGATTTTATACCTTGTTTATTAAACATTTTTCAACTTGTTGCAATTTCATTTAATTTTTATACCACCTATACTACTAACGGATTTGTTACTTGTGAAGGCATTCAAGAATAGTTCAAACATCGTTTCCTCTTAGCATCTATATACTTTTTTTTATATACACTGTTATTTATATTCATATTACTATTTATATTTAATATTTAGTAATGTACATATAACATACTTAGTATTTTTATTTTTATATTTAATACTGTAAATTTAATTACACTTAGTATTTTTATTATTATATTTAATATTGTAAATATATATTATATACATATTACTTTTATTATTATAATAAGTTCGAATTACATTTATTTCTTAGAATTAATTTCTATAATCTATTCTATATAATAAAATAAAATGCAATAATCGATATTTAAATTTCACCGTATTTAATTTCTGTTTGTATACTTTTAAAATTACCGTTTCCTCTTTAATTTTAATTTATTCTTTAATTTCAATTTATCCCCATTCGGAAAAAATGTATCCAAATTCTCTTGTTGCGTTGTAATTAATTTACCGCTTTCTATTTTATTTTACCGTTTAATCCCCATTTACATTTGATGTATCCCTCTCCCAAGAACAAATCTTGTAATAATTATCTAGTGCACATTTATTTTATTTAATTTAACTATCACTTACACAAAACCAAAACTAAAAAATCTTTTTAAAACTAATACCTGTGAATCATTTTAAACCTGTAAGTCGACAAAGCTAAGAAGCGTCGCGGTGACCACACATGCACACATGTACGCTGATCCGAGCCTTCTACGTGAGCCTATTTCGATCAATTATCCCAATTGGTCGTCTTAGTAGACTAGCCCACTTTGCTAGTACACGTGTAATTTAATTATTTTATACTTAGGTTGGCCACCTTGTATGGGCTTTGTCGATTTTACTTGTGATTTACAATTATCTTGATCCTATTCTTTCTCCATTCACCAAGCATTTAAAACGCTCAATAAAATCACCCAACGTCGAGTCTTCTTCTCAAACCTCGATCCAACGTCGAGTTATTTTTCAAAAATCAATTTTTCTACAAAACAAAAAAAACATGGTGCTATGGTATTTAAGTAAATCGTTAGAGGATAGCCCGACGGTTTAATTAAAATGTAAAGTATTTGTGACATTAGAGGGTAACCCAATGACCTAAATACTTTATTCCATACACTTAATAAAAGTGAACTTTGTTTCACCTCACTCTTTTCATAATAAAGATTTTGGATGAGAGATGATCGGTTGACCTCAATCACCAATCTCGAGTATTGAATCGTTAGAGGATAGCCCAACGTTTTGGTACTTGTCATCCACAATTTAAAATCAATTCCAACACATTCAATATCTTTTGTGCGCTTTAAGCACCATTTACCTTTAAACCCTTTTCAAGATTAGACATGATTCATTTATAAATGAGATGTTTCTTCCTCTATTCCCAAGGTTTTCGACTTCTCCACTTGAGTACTAGAGGTGTTCTCAAACCCTCCCTCATTTTGGTGCGTAGTCCTTTATTCTTTATCACACCTTGTGGACGTTAGACGAGTCTTTCCTTTAAAATGACGACTTGTCTTTTCATTTAAAATCAATCAACAAACAAATATTTTCTAGAAGAACTACGGAGTTTTGACTTTCCCATTGCAGGGAATACGTAGGCACGCGTTTCAAAACGTGTCAAACTCAAAATAATAAAAACATTTCTTCTCCCTTTCTTTCTCATTTTTAACTTAGAAGATCGTAAAATTTTACACTAACACACAACCACACTTTGAACTAAATGGGTACCATCGAGTACGATGGATGTGAGGGTGCTAATACCTTCCCTTGCATAACCAACTCTCCAACCTATATCTCTTATTCTCGTAGACCATCTTATCCTTTTCTTTGTGGGTTTTATCTATATTTCGTTCTTCTTTTAGAA
Organism: Vicia sativa; assembly: GCA_021764765.1. NCBI lineage: Eukaryota > Viridiplantae > Streptophyta > Magnoliopsida > Fabales > Fabaceae > Vicia > Vicia sativa. The sequence goes on from CM038794.1 coordinate 171,935,648, forward strand.
CAAATAAAATTAGGTGGCGATTTCACTGCTTTTTTGAAAAATTAAAATATTTTTTTGAAAAAATGAGTTGCTTCATTGCGACTTAATGGGAAATTTTCTCAAGCGAGTCAACCCTAGTTTAGTTCTTGTGTGGTTGTGTGTTTATCATTTTATTTTACTTTCTTCTTTGTACTTTATCTTATGTTTATGTTTTGGTTATTTATTTTTCTATACTTCATTTATTATCTTGTTTATATATCCATTGTGTGGAATTCTTGATGGGATTATTGATACATAGATAAGCCCACTACCTGTGCTTCTAGGTCACCTTTTTAGGAATAGAGGTTCGTAGCCTAGGTCCACCTGACTCCATTGTCTTGTTGGCCAAGCGAAGACTCGGCTTAGAGTTGGTTGTTTTAAGGAGGTTGTTGGCAGCATAGCAGACATCAATCTTTGGACAAATGACCTATAACTCTAAGTTTGTTCATGTTGTCCTAACCGAGACCAACGCTCAAATTTTGGATTTCAAGCATCCCAAGAGCCGCTTGGGGTATACTTTTCCAAATACTATTACCACGTAGGCTCCTCAAGCGATGATAGTGTTTGTTAAAAGGGATCCGAGACTCAAGAAACACTTAGCGTAAAACCTTAAAACCACCCTCCGGGTAATTATTGGGTAGAAAACTTAAAGCCATCCTATCGTAGGAGCCCCGATTAAGTTGTTTGATTACTGTACCATCCTTGTTTCATTTGTGAACTCTTATTATATTATGTTGCATTCCATTTGTATATTTCATTTCATTCATCTTTCCGATTAATGACATTACATTTCAATGCATCATCTGATTTTCATGCATACATCCAAGTTCAAGCACTCATTTATCGGTCTCTTTATTGGTCGCTCACCGTCAAATTGATTCCTCAACACTTTGGATTTGAAGCATGGTTTAAAATGGAAGAACTTCACGAGACAAAGAGCTATTAGAGAGATCAACCGCTAATGGGTCAATATCTCAAGTTACATCCTAAAGCCAGTGTTTCAGACAGGACAACTCATCCTTGTAACTGATTAGTCACTAGGCCATGTTTCTTCCAGTTTGCATTTTCCTTATGTTAAACTGTTGCTTTCAAATCTTGCTTGTAATTTCATGTTAGTTTTAATAATGAGCATTGCATTGTTTGATTCAAATCATCTACATTTATCGCTTTCAAAATATATATTTTCCATGTTTAATTTCTTTACCGAACCCTTGTCTTTGCAAAGATTGGAGGAGGATGATAAAACAAGATACCCATAATTGTTGTTGGTACTTTGAATAAAACTTTCGATGATATATGTGGCATTGTTTTTTCCCAAACACCGAGATATAAGGAAGTTAAATTTTTGCGTTTTTGAGCTAGAGTTGAGTTTTTTTTTAAACGTAAAATTTTAACTACCGGTGTGGTAGTTCTCGGCACGAATGTACATTCATTCAAGATGCTAAACGGTTGTATAAATCAAGTTTTTTATGGCGGCATGAAGTGTTGATGTTCACAAGTCAAAGTGATGATGATGGTTCTCCGTAATCATAAAGTCAGCGATCAACTGCCTTTTCCAAAAATATGGGCCGGTATTTTGCCGGGCTGCACGGTGCGAATGGAGCAGTGTGCGGGGATGATGGGGCCAAAAAAGGAGTGATTAAAGTTTTTGGAACGTTGCAAAAGAAGTGATGCGTTTTAATATATCAATTTGAGTTATTATTCGTGTGGTAATCCAAAATGGAAATGGCCGTCTAATTTAACGGCGTGGGGTTGAAGAACATACGAAGATTGTTGGTAAAGTAAATTTGAGTTATTTTGTTTTTAAATTGTGAACGGTATCGCGGCATTTCAAAAGACGGTTAAGTGGTCTTTTGAAAGCATACACGGTTGCGGTAATATGACGGTCTTATGCAAATCAATTGTCTTGGTATATCCATACTTTTGTCTTTTTTTTTTTTTTAAATAATTTTTTAAAACGCTGTTAAACGAACGGTGATTTGCGGCGCTACATTCATTTCAAAATGATTTTATTTTAAAACTTTTGGTGAGCTTTGCATTAAATTTACCATGTTTGAATAAACATTTTTTGTAAACAAGTTTTTGGCAAGGAAGTCAAACAATTGAAATGGGCGTGATTTTGGCTGTGGGGTGTATTTTTCGATTTTGGGTGAATTCAAGATGTTGCGTGGTGTTATTGAATTGTTTAATGGAAGTTCAAGATGGTGGGTATTTTTTCTCGCTTCATTTCAAGAGTTGAAGCCATGATCGATTTATTTTAATGGCCGCATTTGGATAATGGTAGCGCGATTCTTGCGGATGGCGGCGGCGGCACGGTGGTGGTTAGTGTGGGTGAAGCGGTGGTGGTTTTCGTGGTTGGAATGGTGTTTTGGTTTACGGCAGAGTGGTTTCGCGGTGCTGGTGAATGTTGTATGGCATGGTGGCAGATGGTTTTACGGCATGATGGCTTCAAATCATGGCATGCGGTAGTAAGTAGAGCGGTTTTTTGCTTGTGGCTTTTGGTGTTTATGGTTTGTGTTGTGTCATGGGCGGTTGTTTTGTTTTCTGGAGGTTTGGTTATGTTGGTTATTTTTTCTGTGGTTTTGCTTAATGATGTTTTAATGTTTTTATGTTTTTTGTTTTGGGAGGTTTGGCGATGTTGGCTTTTTCGTTTCATTCAATGTTTTTGGCATGTCGATGTGTTTTGAAGTTTTGCTTATGATTTTTTTTGGCGTTTTCGGTGTTGTGTTCGGGCATTTAATATATTAATTTTTCGTTGTTTGGGCGATGTTTTTGAATGTTTTGATGATGTTTTTCGTAGTTGTTTTTTTTGGCCGTTTTCGTTTTGAAAGATGTTTTGGAGAGCGGCGGCGATGTCGTTTGTTTGGGCGATGCATGTTTTTGGCGATGTGTTTTTGTGTTTTGCCGGGCGTTTTTCGATGTTTTTGAAAGCGATAGTGGAGAATGGGCGATAGCGGATATTTTTCTGGTTTTTTCGGGATTTTTTGGTGATAAGTGGTGTTTTGGTCGTTTCGTTTTGAGAATGCGGAGTTGAGTGGTTTGCATGGCTGGTTATAGCGATTTTTCGTGTTTGTTTCCGATTTTTTCAATGTTTTTTGATGGTGTGTTTTGTGTTTTCAAAGCTTTTTTAATGTGTTTTGGTAAAGCGGTTTTGGGAGGTTTGGCGGTTTTTCCAGGTTGTCTCGGTGTTTGTTTGGCGATGCATGTTTTGGTGATGTTTATGAAGTTTTGCAAGTTTTTTAATGTTTTCGGTGTTTTGTTTTTGGGATGTTTGGCGTGTTGGTTATGTTAATTTTTTTTTGTGTTTGTTTGGCGATTTTTAATGTTTTGAGTGATGTTTTTTTTTGAGTTGCTTGGCATGATTCAAATGTTTTATGTTTTGTTTTTGAGGTTTGGCGGCTATATGCGAATTTTGTCGGTTTGTTTCAATGTTTTTTGAATGTTTTTGGTGTTTCTAGTGTTTTGCCTTTGCATGGTTTATTGTTTGGTAGTTATGTGTATTGCATTTACGATTTTCTATATGTTGTTTGCTATGCCGTTGTATTTTGTGTGGGGCTTTTTGTTTTTGATATTTAATTATTTTGGATAAGTGGAAGCTTGTTTTGTATTATTTTGAGAGATTTAAATAGGGGGTATTGCAATTTTTACCTTATCTTTTTCGCGTTTGTTTATAAAAAGCGGTTTACTTGCTGTATTTGCATTATTTTTTTGCTTGAAATTGCCTGGCTGTGCCGCGAAATGGATATGGTATTGCATGGTAAATTACAATTATTTACTTGGCTTTTGCTTACGCTTTTGCTGGGCTGTTTGCTGGTAATTATTTGTATGGATGGCATTTGTTTTTGTGGGGATGTGTCAGTTGAAAAAGGGGTATGGAGATTTCAAGTCTTTTGGCGTGTTTATTAATGTGATGCGTAAATAAAATTGTGATTTTTTGCCAAGGGGCTTTGCAATGTGAGTATTTTATAAATGTATTGGTATTATTATTTTTTTGGATTTTAATATTTTGATATTTTTTTCAATCTTTGATACTTGTATTTTTTTAATATATTCATTTTATTTATCGGATAAATTTTTGTCCAAATTTACCATTTTGACAAGTTTAGGTGTTCAATATTTTATCTCAAAAATCAAAAAATATTTTTGGCTGGTTGTTTTTTTATGGCCACTTGGTTTGCTTAGTCATGAGGGGCATTTAGGTATTAAAAATTGTAAAACCTAATTTTTAGTATATATATTGTGTTACTAAGCTGAAGGGGAGGCCAAAATTTGAAAGGCGGAAAATTGGAAATGGTAAATGGATCAAAAGAAAATTATAAAAACCTATGATTCAAAACAAATGTGAGCCCACATATACTTCCTCATCGCTTTACTTTTCTTAACCTTACCCCATACCTACTCCTGTTCTTCTCTGTTTCGCTAACTTACTTCTGCTGCTTCCATTTCCTCTTTTTTCAATGAGCTCATCCATCACGCTGTCCGCTTCTCACTGATGCTTCTCCTGTTTTCGCTGTTTAACCTCAACATACATCTCACTTTTCTGCTTAATGCCACCATAACTTACTTGTCCTTCATTCTCCTTCGCGCGTCACCCATCTCAAAACCCCTTTCAAAGAAACCTTTCTAATGCTATTTCCAACACCAAATGTCATCTTCTTCATCTTCTCCTAAATCCTGTTTCTCCATCTGCACACTTCAAGAATAACCTTACTTTCCTTGCACAACAACATTCACCACAAATTACGGTTCAACAACACATCTTGATCGGTAACTCCTCAAATCGGTTTATCTTACATTTACTATGGATTTCTTTGTGTGTAGTGTGTTTGTTTTGTTTCTTAATGAATCTTAAGTTTTTGCTTATAGTGGCATAATATGTGAACCGAGTATTCAAGATTAATCTGCTAAATCTGGTTTGATTTTAAGGCTATATGATATTCGTTTAACTCTTAAGAGCTTAGTCAAACTTGTAGATTTTGGTTTTCTTTAAATCTGTGGTAAGTTTTATTATGAATAAGTTGTTTCTCTAAGAAGTCCATGTTTTGTTTTTTTTAAAGAAATATGTGGTTTTCATATAATCATGCTGAAGTAGAAAACTTATGAGAAATGTAGAAAGTTGGGCTACCTTTTTGGATATTTTTTTTAAAAACATTTTCTATACATATTTTTTTCTTTCTATTTTGTTGAGATATCATATATGTGAAATGGTGTTATACGGTGATGCTATTAGTGTGTTAATTTTTAATATTTGTGTTGAATTAGATGGTGGTTTTTAATAATATATTGGTAGTGGTATTACATGAGTTTCAATTTCACATTTTGATTGATTTTGATTCTTTTGACATGGGCATAGTAGAACATTGTTTATTTCATAAATTTGTCGCTTTTTCATTTTGGTTATAGCATGGTTTCATGTTTTGATGAGATGTGGGCAATTATATTTTAACTTTGTAAATTCCGGTCGATTTTGTCTATTCATGTTTATGCATGTATGTCAATTTCTAATTGTGATGTTTGGTTGATTGTACATCAATATAAGTTATTCATTTTACATTGTTATTAAATATTTTTTTTCAACGTTGTACTTTGCTTATTTTTACTAATACTATACTAATGGATTGTTACTTGTAAGGGGTTTCAAGAATAGTTTTTATAGCATTATATATTTTTTTTTTATTACTTTTTATTTATTTCTTTATTATTATATAATTATAGTAATGTACTATATATACATTTTTTTTTTTTTATATTATACTGTGTTAATTACACTTTATATTTATTATTATTTTTGTTATAATATTTTATTATATTATTTTGTAATTACTTTTATAATTTTTCTATAATTTCATAATAATTGATATTTAAATTTTACCGATTTCTGTTGTATATTTAATTTATTTCATTTTTTTATTTTTCTTTAATTTCAATTTATTCATGTATTTCAATTTTGTTGCGTTGTAAATTTACGTTTTGTTTTTATTTACCATTTAATTTTGCTTTACATTTGATGTATTCTCCAGAACAAATCTTGTAATAATTATCTAGTGCATTTATTTTATTTAATATATAAAAAAACCAAAATTTAAAATCTTTAAAATTATTTAAATTGTAAGCGATAAAGCTAAGAAGCTCGCGGTGACCACATGCACATGTATGCTTGATCTCGGTTTTTCTACAGTGAGTTTATTTTGATCAATTGTCCCAATGGTCGTTTAGTAGACAGTTTACTGCAGTGTAATTTAATTATTTTATACTTAGGTTGGCCACCTTGTATGGGTGGTCGATTTTACTTGTGATTTACAATTATCTTGATCCTATTCTTTTTATTTATAAAACGCAATAAAATCGAACCCAACGCGTAGTTCTTCTCAAACCTCGATCCAACGCTCGAGTTATTTTTCAAAATCAATTTTTCTACAAAAAAAAACATGGTGCTATGGTATTTAAGTAAATCGTTAGAGGGATAGCCCGACGATTTAAAAAATGTGTGTATTTGTGACATTAGAGGGTAACCCAATTACCTAAATATTATTTACTTAATAAAAGTGAACTTTGTTTTCACCTCTTTTTTAATAAAGATTTTGGATGAGAGATGATCGGTTGACCTCAATCACCAATTTCGTGTATTAATTGTTAGAGGAGTAATGCGGTATTGGTTTGATAATTTAAAATCAATCCAACATATTCAATATTTGTGTAAGCACCATTTACCTTTAAACCCTTTTCAAGATTAGACATGATTCATTTATAAATGAGATGTTTCTTTCTTTTATTTTGGGTTTTTACCACTGAGTATTGTAGAGGTGTTCTCAAACCTCCTCATTTTGGTGCGTAGTCCTTTATTTTTATCACACTTGTGGACGTTAGACGAGTCTTTCCTTTAAAAGCGATGTCTGTTTTTTTAAAATCAATCAACAAACAAATATTTTCTAGAAGAACTACGGAGTTTTGACTTTATTGCACGAGGGAATATGTAGGTACGCGGTGTCTAAAAATAATAAAAATGTCTTCTCCTTTTTTCTCATTTTAAACTTAGAAGATCGTAAAATTTTCACTAACACACAAATACTTTTTGTACTACGGACGATGGATGGTGGGTGCTAATTTTTGCATAACCAAACTCCGAACTATATTCTTATTTCGTAGACCATCTTATCCTTTTCTTTGTGGGTTTTATCTATATTTCGCTTTTTTAAATAAAATTAGGTGGCGATTTCATTTTGAAAATTTAAATGATTTTTTTTGAAATAAAGTTATGTAATAAAGTTAATTGTATCCCATCGTGTAATGGAGCATATACTTCATTATAGTCCACCTATTATGTACGTGTATACCTTTTTGCAAAAGTCTTTTTGTACTTATCAACCTTGCCTTCTTCATTCAATTTGGTTTTGTAAATCCATTTACTCCAATTTTCTTAGCTTGTGTTGGTGATTCACTAACTCCATGTTTTTATTTTTCTCGATGGCATTTGTTTTCATGGTTTCCATGGTTTTACATCATTCATAGCTTCTTTATAATTTGTGGGATCATCATTTGGACGTGAATAAAACCATTCGACTCTTCTTTCTTTTTCGAGATCCTTACACTTTCGTAATCTTGCAGCTTACTTGGTGTCTTTTCTTATTGGTCGTTTTATGTTGTTGTTTTCATGTTGTTGTCCCACATTTTGTAATGTATGCTCATGGTTTCAATATTTACCTGGTTTAGGCATTACTCTTTTGTTTCTATATTCGATTTCTTCAAGTATCCTCCATGTCACTACCATCATACCTCAATCAAGAGTACTTTTTCTCTTATGAATTTAGGTTCTAATTCCATCTTTCTCTTCTTCAAATATGACATTCTCACATCGTTATTTTTTTAATATTGGATCATACAATCGGTAAGCCTTTTGATTCAGTATCACACCAATTAAGATACATTTATAACTTCTATTGTCAAGTTTAGTTCTCTTTCGTCGTATATGCACATGTGCAATCGATCCGAACACCCTAAAATAGTCAACTTAGGTTTCAGCCACTCCATCTTGGTGTATTCTTACCCAAGATTAATATAAAATGGAAACTTCAATTACAAATGTGAAGTACTTTAGTGGTGATTTTGTGAACATCAAATCCTTGTTTAATATCGTGATATGGTGAAAATGTTAGGGTGGGCTTGCATTATCGAGGACCGAGAGAAGGCGACGCCTTGTTAGAACCATATGCTAGAAAGCATGCTGGAGGCATCCTCGAGAAGCGAGGATGGGTAATTCTACATTCACACGCGTAATATGACTAATACGGGGTGGAAATTCCTTCACATTTTTGAGGCGAACATCTTAATGGCAATTAACGCTACTCCATCACAACTTCATCTAAATAATTAATATTTCTCCAAGGAATTGTAATTTATGTGGGCTCATAGGATCACACCCACTTATGTACGAAAATAGATTCAATGGTCGTTGAGATTCTATAAATGATATGTAAGTGTTTTTTGAGTTGACTACTACGATTGGTGAGCTCCAAAACCTAATTCACCAAAGAAAAAATCAATCACAAAATATAGAAAATTTAAAACATAATAAATAAATAAAAGTAAAAAGTTCAAACAATGTTCAAATTGGACCGGTCATCAAATCGGCGAGGATAGTGGATCAATGTTCATTGGTCTAACTTATCATCATCACTATTCGAATCAGGTAATTAAACCGGATAACTCGATTGAATAAACTAGCCTCTATAATAAAACTACATATTTATTAAATCATGAACTTGATGACTCGGTCTCTAAAATATATCATGACACCTTCAAAACTTTAAAATATCATAATTCCATTATTTAAATTCAAATTCTAAACATAATCATTACACACATCAAAATGTATAAAATAAAATTCAATTTTTTAAACAAAGTTTAATTGCAAATAAGAAAAATTTGTTTTAAATATGTTTTGAACAAAATCTACTTATGATTAATTTTATTTATAAAAAATCAAAACTTTGTCGCTTTTTGTCTAAAAACATGTATTTAACCTACCGTATTTTTCAATATTATGTATTTATCGATTTTAATTGGTTCTAGCTGCTTTTCATCGATTCAATAATATACGTCCAACAATCATACTAAATTGATAATCTTTGTGGTTCCTAATTTGACCGGTTTGATTAGGTGTTTAAAATAATGTGATTAATAATACTCTCTCCTGCTCATTTTTAAGTGTCTTTAGAAGATTTTTTGGTTTCTATTTTAGTGTCGTTTTATAGTTTAATGTTATAATTTGTCAATTATATCTTTACTTTCTCAAAATGAGAGAGAATGTAGTGAATTTATTAAGAAAATAAATGAGGGTATAATAGAAAATAACTCTAACAATTCAAAGATTTGATTAAGAATTGTATGCTAAAATAATACTTAAAAGGAATAGAGGGAGTATTAGATATATAGTAAATGAATACTTTAAACTAGATGATTATTAAAGTGTAACAATATTTTTAAATTGAATACTATATTTATGGTTCTAATTGAATACTATTGTTTGATTCAAATATGAAAATTTATATTTTAAAATATGAATTATTATTATTATTTTACATTTTTAAGAACTAAATCCAAAACTAATTTTTCTATGGATATATGCAAATGAAAAGTGTTTATAATAAATAGAGAGAAAAGAGTATTCCAAATTCTAGATTACAAAGTTTTATTTTCTACTTACGAAATCATTAGAAAATGTACGAGTCAAAAGTTGTTAGAAAAGGAAGCTAGTAAAGCTGTAAATATTTCTTCCTTATTCTCCAACAAACTTGTCATCACCTATTATTATTTATTTATAAGGAAAGAGAAATCAAAAAGAAATCAGAATTAAGACAGATGCATTTGGATTAAAATGCTAATTTCATTCATATTCAATGGAAGGGCTGCTATTTTTATCGATAAACATATAGTTGTAATCATTACTTGTAGAACAAGTAATATTGTAACTACCTCATAACCAACTAACTAATAGGCTCAACATCTAACCAACACAGTTTAGCAAGATTATAAAAATCCCTTGGTTATTTTGATTTTTATCATAAGAATCTTTAATATATAATTGAATAGAGAGAATAAAAGTGTAATAATATTTTTAAATTGAATACTAGTATTATTTATGGTTGTAACTTATTGAATACTATTATTTCAATTAAAACCTCAAATTTTACAATTTTAAAATTATGAATTTATAGTTATTATTCTCACATTTATTACGGACTAAATCCAAAACTAATTTTTTCTATATATGTGCATATGATAAGTGTTTATAATAAATTGGGGAGAAAAGTGAACTCCAAGCCATAAATATATAAATATATATATATATATATATATATATATATATATATATATATATATATATATATATATATATATATATATATATATATATATATATATATATATATATATTAATTAATTAGACAAATGTAGGGAGTCAAAAGTTAGGTTAGAAAAGTAAGGGAAAGTAAATGCGAATCTTTATATTTATTCTAACAAACTTGTCACTCACCTATTACTTATTTATTTATCGCCTACTCAACTTCTCCCCAAAATCCCAGTGTTTTCTTCCATAATTGTTGATCAAAATTTCTTATTTTCTTGATTGCACCATGACCATGCTCACCACTGTCCTTCCGCTAAAGAAAAGAAAGCCATTCATACAAACCGTCCAATGCAGCATCACACAAAGGACGGCAAACCAAAAGAATAAAACCACTGTCACCGAAGAATTCAAAACTGCTTTGCAAATAGTTATTTACAGAGCTGAAGGCATCGATAAATGTGAAGATGCAGAAAGTGTGAAGAACAGAGGTTACAATGTGGTGCATTGATAAAACCGGTGAAGAAATTCACACAAAGGTTGTTAAAGGTGTTACCCTGTATGGAATCAAAGTGATGTTATCATGTTAGAGAGTCTTGATGACGACGTTCTGAATCTTGAGGTACAGAGGTTTAATTCTTTGGCTGATCCTGGATCGTCCAGTGGTAAAGTTGTTGGGGAGGGTCAAGATTCCGATTCATGCGATAACTGTAGAAAAGTGGGCTCGTTTCTCTGCTTAGGAGGGATGGAAGTTGCCATAGACTTGAAGGGAGTGTTTTACTTGCTATGAGACTTCATAGAATCAAGCCTGACGCGCCTTTTCCATTTTGTGCTGATGACTTGTTTTGTGATGATGATATAATTATAGTTTGAAAGATAGTTAGCACTTCTTTTATTTTTCTGTTATGATAGTTGTTTTGGTTGAACCTAAGTCTGCTGTGAGTTCAGTGTATTGATGGGTTTCCTTGTGTTATTTTGTCAATTTGAAACTTTGAGGTTATGAAAATGTGGTGATGATCATGAAGTTTTATGAGTAATATGTTAACTGATAAGTACTTTTCTTGCAGATTAAATGTGAAATATGATAGGAAATTCTTGGTCAACAATGAATGGATTATGATGGTTTAGACCTTAATCAGATAGGTGAAAACATAGGAATTCCTATTCAAAAGATGATTCAAAATAAATATGTGAATAGTAAACCAGTAGGGGCAATTTTAATGTTGCCTAAATATCCTTTCAATTCGTATCAGACTATAGTGATTCACCACATAGAGAGGAATGGAAATATAGAGGAGACTCAAGGCGAGAACCAAATCGCCATTAATTTATACTTTCACTTAATTATTAATCATATTATTTATTAGCCCAAATAAATAAGTAAAGCGTTTTAAATAAATTAGTTATTTTAGTTTTGGTATATATTAAGGTTTTTAGATTGTAAGTATATGTGCTTAACTTTTAAGCAAGTTAAGTTTAAAAAAAAGTTGATATGTCCGTTAATTATATTATACGGCTAAAATGGTGCTTAATTAAAAAGTGCCGAAATTAAGTAAAATATGCAAGTATTTATTGGTTTATTTTAAACTTCAATTTATCGATGAAAATGACAATGTTTATCCCGCTATAGAGTGTTCAAAATTTAATCGATTTAATAGAAAATCGTAAAATTGAATCAAATTAAATCGAATCTGTAAAAAATTGTATTCGATTCAAGATAATTTCTTAATGTTGGTGGAATTAATTTTACGATTAACTTTAAGATAATTTCTCATGGGGTGGAATTAATTCCTATGCATTTCTCAAAATGCCTTTTAAAATCAGAAATATTCTTTTGGTACGCACCATATTTTAGAATATTTGAGTTAAAATCGAAATATATTTTTGGTTCCAAACTAAATAACAAAATATTGGGAAATTATTCGATTCCGTAACACATACACGCTTTATTTTATCTCAAAATAAAATAAAACTGAAGTATACTTCCGGCTTATACCCAACCCTCGTTTCAACATGATTTTTATGATATGGAGTGCGAACTGTAAATATACTTCCATTTTTTAGGGACATTTTGGAAATTCACGTGGTACAAGAAGGTTATAAGGTGGAATAAGAAATTGTCTTGATCGAATGTGTTTTGCATAATTTTTTAATTGATCCGTGGGTTCGTTTATGATTTGTATTTTGCAAACCGAACCAAATCAAATCGTATTGTTATAAAATCTTAATAATAATATATATTCTTTTAATTCTTTAGAGAAATCAACAAGTATTATGTGTATATTTTATCATATTTTTGTATGCACTAAAAAACTATAAATTGTCGTGAATCGAACCTACAAACATTAAAATCACCTCGCAATATAACAATTGCGGTGGTAGATAGATACCTCGCTAAAACATTAGTCGCAACTTTTGCATATGAAAAGCATCTCACAATTTTGCGGTGGTTATCACCTGCAACATTGTCGATGATTATAACCCGCAACATCTTTTATAGAGTTCTCGCTAAGACATGTTAGTAAGCGTTCTTGAGCAAGTCGGTGGTTAGAGCAAATATATTGTTCAAAACTTCTATGTAAAATCACCTAACAAAGTTTGAATATTCATTATCTACTAGGTGAAATTCACCGACAAAAGTTTTGAATATACCAAATTTAAACACCACGCATAATAAAGATTAATATATATATATATATATATATATATATATATATATATCTATATATATATATATATATATATATATATATATATATATATATATATATATATATATATATATATATATATATTATAAATAGAATAATATAAATATAATAAATAATTTAAATTCACAAATTTTAAAATTTTAAATTTATATTTAACTCTAAATATATAAATTCATACTTAATTTTAAAAAATTCATAATTAATTCAAAATATTTAAATTCAAAATGATATTTATGGATCCATATAATTCTCATCATTTTCATTTTCATCATCATTCTCGTCGTTGTTCACCGTTGTTTGATTATCAACTCCAACTCTGCCACCCCATATTGTTGTATTTGTTATTTCATTTAATGTTGTATTTGTTGTTGCGTATGCATTATTTGCTCTTGTGAAGGTCGCAATGCTTCTATCAACTTCATTTATTTTTTTCTCAATAATTCATTTTCACGTGTTGCTTCACTTCTTTGAGCTAGTTGCCATATTTCAACAATTTCGGGGTTAATGTTGAGGCGTGGAAAATCTTTCTCCACTTTCAATTTTCCTAAATAAAATATACTTTGATATAATATTATTTTTTTAAGAAATATAATATTAATGAATAATACTTTGATTTAAAACATAAAACTGTTTTGATATAATAATATTCTGTTTTGATTTAAAATAAATAATATTCTATTTTATAAAAATATAATAATATTTTGATTTAAAAAATAAAAACTGTTTTCATATAATAATAATAATAATAATAATCTCTTTTTATAAAATATAATAATACTTTGATTAAAAAATAATAATATGCTGTTTTTTCAAATAATAATAGTATGCTGTTCTTAAAAACAAAATATTTCATTTCTGTTTTGTTATAAAAATATTCTGTTTTATAAAAATATAGTAATACTTTTGATTTAAAAATAAAAACTGCTTTTATATAACAATAATAATAATAATAATAATAACAATAATAATATTAATAATAATAATAATATTAATAATAATAATCTGTTTTTATTAAATATAATATTACTTTAATTTAAAAAATAATAATATGTTGTTTTAACAAACAATAATAATAATATCCTGTTTTTATAATTAAAAAAATCATTTCTATAAAATATAATAATAGTTTATTTTTTAATAGATAATAATATCCTTATATATTACACAATTTTTAAACGTATATTATTCTGCTATATTATTTCTGAAGAAGTAGTAATAACTTTAGTAATATTTATAAGTGTGATAACCTCTTATACTTACAAAATGAAATACAATGGCTTTATATAAGCCTTACAGTTTTAATACAAACTTTATAATAATAAGGAATAAAGCTATAATAACCAATGAAACTTATTCAACTTATCTTATTATTAAACTTAGCTAATTTATCATTTCTATTTATAGTAAAGACTAATTCTTAGTAAATATGCCAACAAATTCTCCTTAAATAAAATGCTCATTGAGCATACATTTAATTTTCAAGTGGTTGTACTTCTAGTAGCCTCCTAAGTTTCACAAATCGTCCAATTTCAATGGTCACATAATGTCTAATTTGTTCTTTTGTTCTCTGTAAAACCAATTTTACCACTCCTTGATTTGAAAGATCTCAAATAATGATATCCGTCAATGTGTTTAGTCCTCGATGCATCTTTGGGTTCTAGAGCTTGATTGATGAACTGTTGTCACAAAGAATATCAATACATTCACAATTTTCATCGCTAATTTGTTCAAGAACTCCTATCATCCAAACACAATGACAAGCATATGAGGTTGCCTGAACATATTCAACAGAGAGGATAAGGTAACAATGTCTTGCTTCTTCGAGCTCCAACAAACTTGCCACTTAATAGAAACACATACCTCAAGTACTCTTTCTATCATCAACATCTCTTGCATAATCATCACAAGATATGCCAAAAGCTTCGAGGCCTTCTTCTATATAAGCCAAATTCAAAGTACCTCTTAAGTACCTCAATGCTCTTTTAGCAATCAACATGTGTTCCTCCTTTGGATTAGCCATGTAACGTGAAATCAAACACACTACGATATCATATCTAGGCGTGTAGTTGTAAGATACATTAGACTACCTACCAATTGCTTATACAAAGTTGAATCAACATCTTTTCCACCTTTTTTGACAACATTCCTGGAACTATTGGATTTTTGATGAGTTACAATTCCACATATTGAATCTTTCCAAAACTTGCAAATTTCTTTTGGCATAAGTGAATTCCATTTTCATTTTGACTTACTTCAACTCCAAGGAAGAATCTCATTTTACCAAGGTCCGTCATTTCAAACTCTTTCATCATGGATCTTAAATATTGCACATAGTTCTTCATTATTCCCGTATATAACAAGTCAACATAAATACTTACCATGATTACTTTTCCTCTCTTCTCTTAATGAATAAAGTATGATCATGTTTACTCTTTGTAAATCCTTCTCATGGAAGTAACTATTGATTTCAGCTAAACCATGTTTCGCGCTTTAGGACATATAAGGCTTTGTTTGACCTATATACTTTTCTTTCTTCCTTTAATGAAGCCTCGTTGATCCACATATACTTTTCCTTCAATTTCCATATAAGAAATAACATTTCACATCTAGTTGGTACACATTCCATTCTTTTTGCCAATAAAATTTGAATTGTATCCCATCGTGCAAATCGGAGCATATACTTCATTATAGTCCACTTTCTTGCTCATGTATACCCTTTTGCAACAAGTCTTGCTTTGTACTTATCAACCTTGCCTTCTTCATTCAAACTAAGATAATCATCCTAGGTAAGAATCTAAGCAATCTATCTCTAGCAAAGCTCAAATCCCTAACATAAAATAAAACCCAAGATAATCACCACAAATCGTAAAGCAACTTTATAAGCCAAAGGCGATAAATATACAAGAGTTATGAGTAGATATACATACAAACCCAACAAAAGAGTTTACAAAGAGAAAGAAGAAGAGGAACCAAACACTTCTTGGTTTGTCAACACCAATCGACGAGGATTCGACCGATCATCAAATGCAAGCTCCAATGTTGTTTTCCAAGCAAATCTATCAAAATATGAAGGTGATGGTGTTGGGACTCAAAAATACCCAACCCATAACCTAAAATATATGTTTGAGTCCCTTTGAATTTCGATGTCGTAGGGTCCTATTAACGCATATTTCGCTTAAGCGCGACCGCTATTTTCAGATTTTATTTTTGCGATCTTGAGAATCGTGAATCGGAATTGCGCCCGGTTTGAAGAGTTGGAAAGCTTATTCAATGCTCTATCCAATCATGAAGAAATATCAACCAAATTAATGATTTTATTATGTTCAATTTGAGCTTTATTCGATGACGTATTGTGTAAAATCGCACTCTTGAAGCTTAGCCTTTGACCTTTATTACTCAATGCTCCAATTATGAATGAATACCTATAAAAGAGATGAAAAGCTATCAAATGATACAATATTTACACAAAAACTCAATTATTCTATTATGTACATTTATACCAAAAGGGGGATTTATTCAAGAATATCAACAAAGAACGGATAAGTGCCAAATGTATATACAAAATAACTACATTTTGGCACTTATCTCTCCCTAACTTGACACATTGTTTGTCCTCAAACAAAGTCAAGTAAACCTAAAGAAACAAAAGATGATAATCAGAATCACGAATCAACAAGTTTTAAAACGGAAAACAAATGTATGGTTCAAAACAAACGTATACGACAAAATACAAACTTATCACCTACTACAACAATAACATATAAACGAAACAAATCCTAAGTACCAAAATCATGCAAAACATTCTAAAACAAAACAAGCTCAATCATGAATATTCCTATGCATTTCTCAAAATGCTTTTAAAATCGAAATATTCTTTTAGTACGCACCATATTTTAGAATATTGAGTTAAAATCGGAAATATATTTTTGGTTCCAAACTAAATAACAAAATATTTGGAAATTATTCCAAATCAAATAATACATACACGCTTTATTTTATCTAAATAAAATAAAACTAGAAGTATACTTCAGTTTACACCCAACTGCTTCAACATGATTTTATGATATGATGTAACCAAAAATATACTTCCAGTTTTAGGGACATTTTGGAAATTCACGTAGTACAAGAAGGTTATAAGGTGGAATAAGAAATTATCTTGATTCGAATGTGTTTTGTATAATTTTTAATTGATTCGTATGTGGTTCGGTTTTGCGATTTGTATTTTAAACCGAACCAAATCAAACTATATGGTTATAAAATCTTAATAATTAATATATATTCTTTTAATTTTTAGAGAAATCAACATGTATTATGTGTATATTTAATCATATTTTTGTATGTACTAAAAACTATAAATTGTCGGTGAATCGAACCCACAAATCAAAATCACCGCAATATAACAATTGCGGGGTAGACGGATACCTCGCTAAAACATTAGTTTAACTTTTGCATATGTAAAAGCATCTCACAATTTTACCTGTGGTTATCACCCGCAACATTGTCGATGATTATAACGCAACATCTTTTATAGAGTTCTAGACACATACATAGCAGTAAGCGGTTCAGAGCAAGCTGTGGTTAGAGTAATATATTGTTCAAAAACTTGCATGTAAAATCACCTAACAAAGTTTGAATATTCATTATCTAGTAGGGTGAAATTAACGACAAAGTTTGAATATACCAAATTTAAAAACACGCAAATAAAATATATATATATATATATATATATATATATATATATATATATATATATATATATATATATATATATATATATATATATATATATATATATATATATATATATATATTATAAATAGAATAATTTAAACTCACAAATTTTAAAACGTTAAATTTATAACTCTAAATATATAAATTCATACTTAATTTTAAAAATTCATAATTAATTTAAAATATTTAAATTCAAAATGATATTTATGGTTCCATATAATTCTCATCATTTGCTTTTTTCATCATTCTCGTCTCTTGTTCACTGTTTTTGATTATCAACCTTCCAACTCGCCATCCCATATTGTTGTTGAAACATTTGTTGCATTTGTTGTATTGTTATTGCATTTATTGTTGTATTTGTTGTTATGTAAGCATTATTTGTTTTGTGAAGGTTTAATGCTTCTAACTTCATTTATTTTTCTCAATAATTCATTTTCACGTGTTGCTTCACTTTGAGCTAGTTGCCTACTTATTTCAACAATTTTAGGTTAATGTTGGGCGTGAAGATCTTTCTCCACTTTCTAT
Source organism: Vicia sativa (assembly GCA_021764765.1). Lineage (NCBI taxonomy): Eukaryota > Viridiplantae > Streptophyta > Magnoliopsida > Fabales > Fabaceae > Vicia > Vicia sativa. The sequence goes on from CM038794.1 coordinate 171,953,978, forward strand.
TTTCCTAAATAAAATATACTTTGATATAATATTATTCGCTTTTTAATATAATATTAATGAATAATACTTTGATTTAAAACATAAAATCTGTTTTGATATAATAATATTCTGTTTTGATTTAAAATAAATAATATTCTATTTCATAAAAAATATAATAATATTTTGATTTAAAAAATAAAAACTGTTTTCATATAATAATAATAATCTGTTTTTATAAAATATAATAATAGTTTGATTAAAAAATAACAATATCCTGTTTTTACAACTAATAATAGTATGTTCTTAAAAACAAAATATTTCATTTCTGTTTTGTTATAAAAATTCTGTTTTATAAAAATATAGTAATATTTTGATTTAAAAATAAAACTGCATTTATATAACAATAATAATAATAATAATAATAATAATATTATTAATAATAGTAATAATAATAATATGTTTTTATTAAATATAATATTATTTTAATTTAAAAAATAATAATATGCTGTTTTTACAAACAATAATAATAATATCCTGTTTTTATAATTAAAAAAAATCATTTCTATAAAATATAATAATAGTTTATTTTTAATAAATAATAATATCCTTATATATTAACAATTTTAAACATATATTATTCTGTTTTATAAATATATATTGTATATATTATTTCTGAAGAAGTAGTAATAACTTTAGTAATATTAATAAGTGTTCTGGTCTGGCCCAATCCTTGGCCCACGCTTAGGCTCAGAATGGTAAAACAGGACTAAGGCCCGATTGTCCTTGGATGACAACTGGATCATTCACGGGGCCACGTGCTAACGGTCTTGAACGCCACGTGCCCCGGAAATATCGGATCGATTATCCCAACCACCACACGCCACGGAAATCTCGGAACAACTCCGGATCTCCTTGGCGACAATTTGGAGGAGGCCACGTATTGCCTTCATGCACACGCAAAGCCCTAACGATCAGTTAGTGGGCTTGGATCTTTGTCCACTAAGCTGGACTTTGGCCCAACTATAAATACCTCTCACTGAGAGGGTCGTATCTCATCTCATTTTCTCTTTACTTGCTTGCCTTCTCTCCGCTTTTCTTACTTTGGCATCGGAGTATCTTGTGTAATACCTTCTCACTTTGAACCATTGCATGTATCATTAAGACACGCCTCGATCGGTATGATCACAACCGTTCTGTGGGAAACTTGCTTCCCGTCTCCTTTCATTCTGATTGTAAAGCAAATGAAACTCCATTTGTCATGGCCGACCTGCAATCAATATGGAGAATCCTCCACGATGATCCGCCGAGTAAAACAACACCTTTTCCCGAGATGCGTGTGCTAGATGGGCACACCGCCTCTTCTTGACCGGATCCTACCGAGGAGATGAGCCAGAAAGGAATCAACCATCGCCGTACCAACCCATGGTTTCCAAGAGGTGCGCCCACCACCCGCCCGATGCACATCCACCGCCTCTTCGCTACCAACACCAACCTCCTACTCTTCACCTGTGGGGAGCGCCTCCACGTTCTAGAAGTTTCACGATCACCCGGAGACACCGAAGCGACCAATTCCGGGTCGGGCCACACTGAAGACATCGCTCCCCGAACTCTCCGCGAGAAGCAGAGGGACGATTCCCACTCTAACACGCCTCTAAAGGCGGAGGGACCCGCGACCGAGTGGGATCCTCGGGAACCACCCAAGGAGCGACTCCGCCACCTCCCCGACGCGGAGTGTGTGGCCAACGAATCAAGAAGACCAAAAGGGGCATCCCCGCGACCAAAGAGGCCTCGCCACAAGGCATCAACGCTA